>CM056386.1:12607058-12788487 GCA_029718625.1 Synaphobranchus kaupii
TGTTTCATATAAGGGCTGTGTTTCTTCTAAATTCAGATTGATATTAAAAGGAAACGTCCTGTTCTCACTGGACCAATTTCACATCGGAATGATAGCACACCACCTTAGGGAGTCAGTCAGACAATCTCAGGACATTCTGCTATGGGAATTTCAAAATTAAAGCCCTCTAAAATGTCATATAAATGCTGTGTTTCTAATATATTCAGATTGATATTAAAAGGAAACGTCCTGTTCTCACTGACCAATTTCACATCAGAATGATAGCACACCACCTCAGGGATTCAGTCAGACAATCTCAGGGACATTCTGATGTGGAATTTCAAAATTAAAGCCCTCTAAAATGTCATATAAATGCTGTGTTTCTAATATATTCAGATTGATATTAAAAGGAAACTTCCTGTTTTCACTGACCAATTTCACTTCAGAATGATAGCACACACCACCTCAGGGTGTCAGTCAGACAATCTCAGGGACATTCTGATGTGGAATTTCAAAATTAAAGCCCTCAATGTTCATATAAGAGCTGTGTTTCTTCTATATTCAGATTGATATTAAAAGGAAACTTCCTGTTTTCACTGACCAATTTCACATCAGAATGATAGCACACCACCTCAGGGATTCAGTCAGGACATTCTGATGTGGAATTTCAAAATTAAAGCCCTCTAAAATGTCATATAAATGCTGTGTTTCTTCTATATTCAGATTGATATTAAAAGGAAACTTCCTGTTTTCACTGACCAATTTCACATCAGAATGATAGCACACCACCTCAGGGAGTCAGTCAATCTCAGGACATTCTGATGTGGAATTTCAAAATTAACGGCCTCTAAAATGTCATATAAATGCTGTGTTTCTTCTATATTCAGATTGATATTAAAAGGAAACGTCCTGTTCTCACTGACCAATTTCACATCAGAATGATAGCACACCACCTCAGGGAGTCAGTCAGACAATCTCAGGACATTCTGATGTGGAATTGCAAAATTAAAGCCCTCTAAAATGTCATATAAATGCTGTGTTTCTAATATATTCAGATTGATATTAAAAGGAAACTTCCTGTTTTCACTGACCAATTTCACTTCAGAATGATAGCACACCACCTCTGGGTGTCAGTCAGACAATCTCAGGACATTCTGATGTGGAATTTCAAAATTAAAGCCCTCAATGTTCATATAAGAGCTGTGTTTCTTCTAAATTCAGATTGATATTAAAAGGAAACTTCCTGTTTTCACAAAACCATTTCTCATAACTATGATAGAAGAACACGTCGTAGTGTAAGTCAGAGAATCTCAGGACATTCTGATGTGGAATTTCAAAATTAAAGCCCTCTAAAATGTCATATAAATGCTGTGTTTCTTCTATATTCAGATTGATATTAAAAGGAAACGTCCTGTTCTCACTGACCAATTTCACATCAGAATGATAGCACACCACCTCACGGAGTCAGTCAGACAATCTCAGGACATTCTGATGTGGAATTTCAAAATTAAAGCCCTCTAAAATGTCATATAAATGCTGTGTTTCTAATATATTCAGATTGATATTAAAAGGAAACTTCCTGTTTTCACTGACCAATTTCACTTCAGAATGATAGCACACCACCTCAGGGTGTCAGTCAGACAATCTCAGGACATTCTGCTATGGAATTTCAAAATTAAAGCCCTCTAAAATGTCATATAAATGCTGTGTTTCTTCTATATTCAGATTGATATTCAAAGGAAACTTCCTGTTTTCACAAAACCATTTCCCATCAGAATGATAGAAGAACACCTCAGGGTGTCAGTCAGACAATCTCAGGACATTCTGATGTGGAATTTCAAAATTAAAGCCCTTCAAAATGTCATATAAATGCTGTGTTTCTTCTATATTCAGATTGATATTAAAAGGAAACGTCCTGTTCTCACTGACCAATTTCACATCAGAATTATAGCACACCACCTCAGGGAGTCAGTCAGACAATCTCAGGACATTCTGATGTGGAATTTCAAAATTAAAGCCCTCTAAAATGTCATATAAATGCTGTGTTTCTTCTATATTCAGATTGATATTAAAAGGAAACGTCCTGTTCTCACTGACCAATTTCACATCAGAATGATAGCACACCACCTCAGGGAGTCAGTCAATCTCAGGACATTCTGATGTGGAATTTCAAAATTAACGGCCTCTAAAATGTCATATAAATGCTGTGTTTCTTCTATATTCAGATTGATATTAAAAGGAAACGTCCTGTTCTCACTGACCAATTTCACATCAGAATGATAGCACACCACCTCAGGGAGTCAGTCAGACAATCTCAGGACATTCTGATGTGGAATTTCAAAATTAAAGCCCTCTAAAATGTCATATAAATGCTGTGTTTCTAATATATTCAGATTGATATTAAAAGGAAACTTCCTGTTTTCACTGACCAATTTCACTTCAGAATGATAGCACACCACCTCTGGGTGTCAGTCAGACAATCTCAGGACATTCTGATGTGGAATTACAAAATTAAAGCCCTCTAAAATGTCATATAAATGCTGTGTTTCTTCTATATTCAGATTGATATTAAAAGGACACGTCCTGTTCTCACTGACCAATTTCACATCAGAATGATAGCACACCACCTCAGGGTGTCAGTCAGACAATCTCAGGACATTCTGATGTGGAATTTCAAAATTAAAGCCCTCTAAAATGTCATATAAATGCTGTGTTTCTTCTATATTCAGATTGATATTAAAAGGAAACGTCCTGTTCTCACTGACCAATTTCACTTCAGAATGATAGCACACGACCTCAGGGTCTCAATCAGACAATCTCAGGACATTCTGATGTGGAATTTCAAAATTAAAGCCCTCTAAAATGTCATATAAATGCTGTGTTTCTAATATATTCAGATTGATATTAAAAGGAAACTTCCTGTTTTCACTGACCAATTTCACTTCAGAATGATAGCACACCACCTCAGGGTGTCAGTCAGTCAATCTCAGGACATTCTGATGTGGAATTTCAAAATTAAAGCCCTTCAAAATGTCATATAAATGCTGTGTTTCTTCTATATTCAGATTGATATTAAAAGGAAACTTCCTGTTTTCACTGACCAATTGCACTTCAGAATGATAGTACACCACCTCAGGGTGTCAGTCAGAGAACCTCAGGACATTCTGATGTGGAATTTCAAAATGAAAGGCCTCTAAAATGTCATATAAATGCTGTGTTTCTTCTGTATTCAGATTGATATTAAAAGGAAACGTCCTGTTCTCACTGACCAATTTCACATCAGAATGATAGCACACCAGAGGTTTGAGCTTGAGAAATTTTCACGAGACCTCGTCTACAAAAATTTTCTCTTGGAGCCAGCTCTGCGCGGAGGCTCAAGACCGGCTTCGCAGATTCACGTCTGCGCGGAGGCTCACGACTGCTCACGCAGAATCAGCTCTCTGCGCGGAGGTTGACGATTGGGCTCGCAGAGGTTTGAGCTCGAGAAATTTTCACGAGACCTTGTCTACAAAAATTTTCTCTTGGAGCCGGCTCCGCGCGGAGGTTCACGACTGCTCTCGCAGAATCATCTCTCTGCGCGGAGGCTGACGATTGGGCTCGCAGAGGTTTGAGCTCGAGAAATTTTCACGAGACCTCGTCTGAAAAATTTTCTCTCGGAGCCAGCTCTGCGCGGAGGCTCAAGACCGGCTTCGCAGATTCACGTCTGCGCGGAGGCTCACGACTGCTCACGCAGAATCAGCTCTCTGCGCGGAGGCTGACGATTGGGCTCGCAGAGGTTTGAGCTCGAGAAATTTTCACGAGACCTCGTCTGAAAAATTTTCTCTCGGAACCGGCTGTGCACGGAGGCTCACGACCGGCCTCGCAGATTAACCTCTCTGCACAGAGGCTCACGACTGCTCTCGCAGAATCAGCTCTCTGCGTGGAGGCTCACAACTGGTCTCACAGAGGTTTGAGCTCGAGAAATTTTCACGCGACCTCGTCTGAAAAATTTTCTCTCGGAGCCGGCTCTGCGCGAAGTCTCAAGACTGACCTCGCAGATTCACGTCTGCGCGGAGGCTCACGACTGCTCTCGCAGAATCAGTTCTCTGCGCGGAGGCTGATGATTGGGCTCGCAGAGGTTTGAGCTCGAGAATTTTCACGAGACCTCGTCTGAAAAATTTTCTCTCGGAGCCAGCTCTGCGCGGAGGCTCACGACCGGCTTTGCAGATTCACGTCTGCGCGGAGGCTCACGACTGCTCTCGCAGAATCATCTTTCTGCGCGGAGGCTCACGACTGGTCTCACAGAGGTTTGAGTTCGAGAAATTTTCACGTGACCTCGTCTGAAAAATTTTCTCTCGGAGCCAGCTCTGCGCGAAGGCTCAAGACCAACCTCGCAGATTCACGTCTGCGCGGAGGCTCACGACTGCTCTCGCAGAATCAGCTCTCTGCGCGGAGGCTCGCGACCGGCCTCGCAGATTCACCTCTCTGCTCGGAGGCTCACGACTGCTCTCGCAGAATCAGCTTTCTGTGTGGTGGCTCACGACTGGGCTAGCAGAGGTTTGAGCTCGAGAAATTTTCACGAGACCTTGTCTACAAAAATTTTCTCTTGGAGCCGGCTCCGCGCAGAGGTTCACAACTGCTCTCGCAGAATCATCTCTCTGCGCGGAGGCTGACGATTGGGCTCATGACCGGCTTCGCAGATTCACTGTAACGTTCCGTTCCCTTCCTGTCCTTTTTCCGTGTTTTCCCCTTTTCCTTCCGTGTCATGTTGGATTCCCTTGTCCGTGTTTTCCCATCTGCTGCAGGCTGGGCGTTTCCCCTCTGTTTCGTTCTTTTGGTTTCCCACTTTAGTTTCCGCCTATCGCTTTCCCCTCTCGTTGCATGCATTCCTCACCTGTGTTATTAGCAATCACTCCCGGTTACTTTCCGCACGTGTGCCTTATTGATTCCAATTTCACTGCCCTATTTAAACCCCCGTCTGGTTGCTAGTCGGCGCCAGTTCGTTAACTTACCTCGTTCGTTGTATGGTCTCCTCGTTTCTGGTCCCGTGTTTCTGAGCGCTTGGTTGTGGGTTAATTCCTTACAGCTTTCAGTATACCTGTCCTCCAGTTTGGTATCTATCCAGCCCTAACGTTTTGCTGTTTGCATGCCTCTAACCTGTCTCCCTCTAACCACCAGCTGTTCCAGCTTCTACCAGTCTGTAGCTGTTGTAAATCCCTGTGTGTGTTACGGTACCTCCAACTCCAGCTCGAGTTGCGTCCGCAGTTGAGTGTACAGCTTCGTAATCCTGCAGTGGTTCCTGTCCGGCCGTGGCTACCTCCATTGCTGCGGTTACGGTCCCAGGTTCCTCAGGAATCCAGCTGCTCCAACCGGACCTACCTGAGCTCCGCCACACAGCTCTACCCAGCCGGGTTCTGCCGGCTACCTACCATTGTGTTCAGTCCAGTACTCGTAGGACCTCCCGGTCCAGCTCCGGTCCAGTTCCAATTCTAAACTCACCTTCTGTTTTCTGTCCAGTTCCTGAGTGGACCTTCCGGTCCAGTTCCAGTCCAGTCCCGGTGTGAAGTTCACCGCCTGTAAAAGTCCAGTTCCGGCTTGGAACAAGTTTGCCGTTCCAGTAATCCAGTTCCTGAGTGGACCTCCCGGTCCAGTTCCAGTCCAGTCCCGGTGTGAAGTACACCGCCAGTAAAAGTCCAGTTCCGGCTTGGAACAAGTTTGCCGTTCCAGAGACTCTGTCCCTGAGTGGACCTCCCGGTCCAGTACAGTCCAGTTCCGGCTTGGAACTCGCTCCTGGTTTAAAGTCCAGCTCCGGCTTGGAGCAGTCCGTATCGGACTTCCTGTGTTCCTGTGTGATACTGTGTTTCCCTTCTGTACAGCTTTGGGACTACCCCAACGCTTAATAAATATTCTTTCCATTTAATCTGCCTCCTGGTCGTTGCACTTGGGTTCGTCCCGTATTTGGATCGTAACAGAACGAACTGGCCAAAAATATGGACCCAGCCGACCTAGAGCAGATTCGCCACGCCTTCTCCTGCCAAACCGCGGTCAGTGACGAACATGGCCGCCGTTTGGACGATGTGTTGGAGGTGCTGAGGGGGCTTTCGGAGCAGGTCGCCCAGCTATCGCTCCTCCTGCCTCTTCCTCGGATCCCTGTGGGTCCGACCCCCCCAACGCTCGAACAGCCTCCCGAGGTTTCGGCTCCTTCTTCGAGCCGGGAACCCAGAGTTCAACACCCCGAGTTATACCACGGAGGTTTGGGGAGGTGCCGTGAATTCCTTATGAAGTGCGACATCGTCTTCCGCATGCAGCCCACCTCCTTCGCCTCCGACCCTTGCAAGATCGCTTTTGTGATGAGCAGCCTGGGAGGCAGTGCCCTGGAGTGGGCCACATCCGTGTGGGAGAGTCAATCTCCAGCCTGCTTCAACTTCGCCATCTTCACCTCCGAGATGCGACGCGTCTTCGACCACCCAGTCTGTGGTCGAGACGCAACCCAGCGCCTTCTTCAGGTTCGGCAGGGCAGACGCAGTGTGGCGGAGATGGCAATACAGTTCCGTACCCTCGCTGCTGAGGCGGGATGGAACGACACCGCACTTCAGGGGGCCTTTCGTCAGGCCCTTAGTGAAGAATTAAAGGACCAGCTAGCTACCCGAGATGAGTCCGACTCTCTTGACAGCCTCATTAGCCTTGCCATTGCCTTGGATAACCGTCTCAGAACCCGGGTCCGAGAGAGAGGGAGGAATCCTTCACGAGTTCCATCCGCCACGTTTCGCGATGGTCGTCAACCCTCCCCCGTCGAGGGGTTGAGGGTTCCATCCATTCCCTCCGAGGAGGAACCCATGCAGTTGGGTAAAATCACTGTGGACGCCGAGGAGCGTCAACGACGGTTCCAGACCAGATCCTGTTTTTATTGTGGCAAACCAGGCCACCAAATTGCTGCTTGTCCTGTTCGCCCAAGAAAGGGTGGCTCGCCAGTAAGACTGGGCGTACTGACGAGTCCTATTATCCCCAACCATGCAGCCCAGAACCGCGTCGGATTCAAGGCCACTCTTCGTTGGAAGAGCAACACCGTGTCAACATATGCCCTTATCGACTCCGGGGCCGATGCCAATTTCATCGACATATCGTTTGTTGAGAGGTTCGGGATTCCCACCGAACCCTTATCTACCCCTATTACGGCTCTCGCACTGGACGGTAGGAGTCTGGGGTTAGTCACCCACTCCACCGTTCCCCTCCAACTAGGTGTATCAGATAATCATCGGGAGACAATCCAACTTCTCCTGATCCACTCCAAGCAATCCCCCATGGTTCTAGGTCAGACCTGGCTACGTCTCCATAACCCTCACATTGATTGGCGTTCCGGTCAAATCCTGGCTTGGAGCAGTCACTGTCTTGCCAACTGTCTCCGTTCTGCTCTACCCCCCTCGGGGGGCAATCTTAATGTTTCTACTCAATGTATACCTGATCTAACCAATGTCCCCTGTCAGTATCACGACCCGTCGCAGGTGTTTTGTGGATCATGTGCTGTGTCCGGCCCCCCCGTCCTGCCTCGTTCCAGCCCCCCCCGTCCCGCCACGTTCCAGCCCCCCCGTCCCGCCACGTTCCAGCCCCCCCGTCCCGCCACGTTCCAGCCCCCCCGTCCCGCCACGTTCCAGCCCCCCCGTCCCGCCACGTTCCAGCCCCCCCGTCCCGCCACGTTCCAGCCCTCCCGTCCTGTCCCGCCACGTTCCAGCCCTCCCGTCCTGTCCCGCCACGTTCCAGCCCTCCCGTCCTGTCCCGCCACGTTCCAGCCCTCCCGTCCTGTCCCGCCACGTTCCAGCCCTCCCTTCCTGTCCCGCCACGTTCCTGCCCTCCCGTCCTGTCCCGCCACGTTCCAGCCCTCCCGTCCTGTCCCGCCAAGTTCCAGCCCTCCCGTCCTGTCTCGCCACGTTCCAGCCCTGTCCTGTCTCGCCACGTTCCAGCCCTCCTGTTCTGTCCCGCCATGTTCCAGCTCTCCTCCACCTGTTATGTCCTGGGTGTACGCCAAGAGGCGTTCATTAAGGGGGAGTACTGTAACGTTCCGTTCCCTTCCTGTCCTTTTTCCGTGTTTTCCCCTTTTCCTTCCGTGTCATGTTGGATTCCCTTGTCCGTGTTTTCCCCTCTGCTGCAGGCTGGGCGTTTCCCCTCTGTTTCGTTCTTTTGGTTTCCCACTTTAGTTTCAGCCTATCGCTTTCCCCTCTCGTTGCATGCATTCCTCACCTGTGTTATTAGCAATCACTCCCGGTTACTTTCCGCACGTGTGCCTTATTGATTCCAATTTCACTGCCCTATTTAAACCCCCGTCTGGTTGCTAGTCGGCGCCAGTTCGTTAACTTACCTCGTTCGTTGTATGGTCTCCTCGTTTCTGGTCCCGTGTTTCTGAGCGCTTGGTTGTGGGTTAATTCCTTACAGCTTTCAGTATACCTGTCCTCCAGTTTGGTATCTATCCAGCCCTAACGTTTTGCTGTTTGCATGCCTCTAACCTGTCTCCCTCTAACCACCAGCTGTTCCAGCTTCTACCAGTCTGTAGCTGTTGTAAATCCCTGTGTGTGTTACGGTACCTCCAACTCCAGCTCGAGTTGCGTCCGCAGTTGAGTGTACAGCTTCGTAATCCTGCAGTGGTTCCTGTCTGGCCGTGGCTACCTCCATTGCTGCGGTTACGGTCCCAGGTTCCTCAGGAATCCAGCTGCTCCAACCGGACCTACCTGAGCTCCGCCACACAGCTCTACCCAGCCGGGTTCTGCCGGCTACCTACCATTGTGTTCAGTCCAGTACTCGTAGGACCTCCCGATCCAGCTCCGGTCCAGTTCCAATTCTAAACTCACCTTCTGTTTTCTGTCCAGTTCCTGAGTGGACCTTCCGGTCCAGTTCCAGTCCAGTCCCGGTGTGAAGTTCACCGCCTGTAAAAGTCCAGTTCCGGCTTGGAACAAGTTTGCCGTTCCAGTAATCCAGTTCCTGAGTGGACCTCCCGGTCCAGTTCCAGTCCAGTCCCGGTGTTAAGTTCACCGCCTGTAAAAGTCCAGTTCCGGCTTGGAACAAGTTTGCCGTTCCAGTAATCCAGTTCCTGAGTGGACCTCCCGGTCCAGTTCCAGTCCAGTCCCGGTGTGAAGTACACCGCCAGTAAAAGTCCAGTTCCGGCTTGGAACAAGTTTGCCGTTCCAGAGACTCTGTCCCTGAGTGGACCTCCCGGTCCAGTACAGTCCAGTTCCGGCTTGGAACTCGCTCCTGGTTTAAAGTCCAGCTCCGGCTTGGAGCAGTCCGTATCGGACTTCCTGTGTTCCTGTGTGATACTGTGTTTCCCTTCTGTACAGCTTTGGGACTACCCCAACGCTTAATAAATATTCTTTCCATTTAATCTGCCTCCTGGTCATTGCACTTGGGTTCGTCCTGTATTTGGATCGTAACATTCACATCTGCGCGGAGGCTCACGACTGTTCTCGCAGAATCAGCTCTCTGCGCGGAGGCTGATGATTTGGCTCGCAGAGGTTTGAGCTCGAGAAATTTTCACAAGACCTCGTCTACAAAAATTTTCTCTCGGAGCCGGCTCTGCGCGGAAGCTCACGACCGGCCTCGCAGATTCACATCTCTGCGCGGAGGCTCACGACTGCTCTCGCAGAATCAGCTCTGCGCAGAGGCTCACGACCGGCCTCGCAGATTCACGTCTGCGCGGAGGCTCACGACTGCTCTCGCAGAATCATCTCTCTGCGCGGAGGCTCACGACTGGTCTCACAGAGGTTTGAGTTCGAGAAATTTTCACGCGACCTCGTCTGAAAAATTTTCTCTTGGAGCCAGCTCTGCGCGAAGGCTCAAGACCAACCTCACAGATTCACGTCTGCGCGGAGGCTCACGACTGCTCTCGCAGAATCAGCTCTCTGCGCGGAGGCTCACGACCGGCCTCGCAGATTCACCTCTCTGCTCGGAGGCTCACGACTGCTCTCGCAGAATCAGCTTTCTGTGTGGTGGCTCACGACTGGGCTAGCAGAGGTTTGAGCTCGAGAAATTTTCACGAGACCTTGTCTACAAAAATTTTCTCTTGGAGCCGGCTCCGCGCGGAGGTTCACAACTGCTCTCGCAGAATCATCTCTCTGCGCGGAGGCTGATGATTGGGCTCGCAGAGGTTTGAGCTCGAGAAATTTTCACGAGACCTCGTCTGAAAAATTTTCTCTCGGAACCGGCTGTGCACGGAGGCTCACGACCGGCCTCGCAGATTAACCTCTCTGCGTAGAGGCTCACGACTGATCTCGCAGAATCTGCTCTCGCAGAATCAGCTCTCTGCGTGGAGGCTCACAACTGGGCTCGCAGAGGTTTGAGCTCGAGAATTTTCACGAGACCTCGTCTGAAAAATTTTCTCTCGGAGCCAGCTCTGCGCGGAGGCTCATGACCGGCTTCGCAGATTCACTGTAACGTTTCGTTCCCTTCCTGTCCTTTTTCCGTGTTTTCCCCTTTTCCTTCCGTGTCATGTTGGATTCCCTTGTCCGTGTTTTCCCCTCTGCTGCAGGCTGGGCGTTTCCCCTCTGTTTCGTTCTTTTGGTTTCCCACTTTAGTTTCCGCCTATCGCTTTCCCCTCTCGTTGCATGCATTCCTCACCTGTGTTATTAGCAATCACTCCCGGTTACTTTCCGAACGTGTGCCTTATTGATTGCAATTTCACTGCCCTATTTAAACCCCCGTCTGGTTGCTAGTCGGCGCCAGTTCGTTAACTTACCTCGTTCGTTGTATGGTCTCCTCGTTTCTGGTCCCGTGTTTCTGAGCGCTTGGTTGTGGGTTAATTCCTTACAGCTTTCAGTATACCTGTCCTCCAGTTTGGTATCTATCCAGCCCTAACGTTTTGCTGTTTGCATGCCTCTAACCTGTCTCCCTCTAACCACCAGCTGTTCCAGCTTCTACCAGTCTGTAGCTGTTGTAAATCCCTGTGTGTGTTACGGTACCTCCAACTCCAGCTCGAGTTGCGTCCGCAGTTGAGTGTACAGCTTCGTAATCCTGCAGTGGTTCCTGTCCGGCCGTGGCTACCTCCATTGCTGCGGTTACGGTCCCAGGTTCCTCAGGAATCCAGCTGCTCCAACCGGACCTACCTGAGCTCCGCCACACAGCTCTACCCAGCCGGGTTCTGCCGGCTACCTACCATTGTGTTCAGTCCAGTACTCGTAGGACCTCCCGGTCCAGCTCCGGTCCAGTTCCAATTCTAAACTCACCTTCTGTTTTCTGTCCAGTTCCTGAGTGGACCTTCCGGTCCAGTTCCAGTCCAGTCCCGGTGTGAAGTTCACCGCCTGTAAAAGTCCAGTTCCGGCTTGGAACAAGTTTGCCGTTCCAGAGACTCTGTCCCTGAGTGGACCTCCCGGTCCAGTACAGTCCAGTTCCGGCTTGGAACTCGCTCCTGGTTTAAAGTCCAGCTCCGGCTTTGAGCAGTCCGTATCGGACTTCCTGTGTTCCTGTGTGATACTGTGTTTCCCTTCTGTACAGCTTTGGGACTACCCCAACGCTTAATAAATATTCTTTCCATTTAATCTGCCTCCTGGTCGTTGCACTTGGGTTCGTCCCGTATTTGGATCGTAACATTCACGTCTGCGCGGAGGCTCACGACTGTTCTCGCAGAATCAGCTCTCTGCGCGGAGGCTGATGATTTGGCTCGCAGAGGTTTGAGCTCGAGAAATTTTCACAAGACCTCGTCTACAAAAATTTTCTCTCGGAGCCGGCTCTGCGCGGAAGCTCACGACCGGCCTCGCAGATTCACATCTCTGCGCGGAGGCTCACGACTGCTCTCGCAGAATCAGCTCTGCGCAGAGGCTCACGACCGGCCTCGCAGATTCACCTCTGTGCGCGGAGGCTCACGACGGCTCTCGCAGAATCAGCTTTCTGTGTGGTGGCTCACGACTGGGCTAGCAGAGGTTTGAGCTCGAGAAGTTTTCACGAGACCTCGTCTACAAAAATTTTCTCTTGGAGCCAGCTCTGCGCGGAGGCTCACGACCGGCTTCGCAGATTCACGTCTGCGCGGAGGCTCACAACTGTTCTCGCAGAATCAGCTCTCTGCGCGGAGGCTGACGATTGGGCTCGCAGAGGTTTGAGCTCGAGAAATTTTCACGAGACCTCGTCTACAAAAATTTTCTCTTGGAGCCGGCTCTGCGCGGAGGTTCACGACTGCTCTCGCAGAATCATCTCTCTGCGCGGAGGCTCACGACTGGTCTCACAGAGGTTTGAGTTCGAGAAATTTTCACGCGACCTCGTCTGAAAAATTTTCTCTCGGAGCCAGCTCTGCGCGAAGGCTCAAGACCAACCTCGCAGATTCACGTCTGCGCGGAGGCTCACGACTGCTCTCGCAGAATCAGCTCTCTGCGCGGAGGCTCACGACCGGCCTCGCAGATTCACCTCTCTGCTCGGAGGCTCACGACTGCTCTCGCAGAATCAGCTTTCTGTGTGGTGGCTCACGACTGGGCTAGCAGATGTTTGAGCTCGAGAATTTTCACGAGACCTCGTCTGAAAAATTTTCTCTCGGAGCCAGCTCTGCGCGGAGGCTCACGACCGGCTTCACAGATTCACGTCTGCGCGGAGGCTCACGACTGTTCTTGCAGAATTAGCTCTCTGCGCGGAGGCTGACGATTGGGCTCGCAGAGGTTTGAGCTCGAGAAATTTTCACGAGACCTCGTCTACAAAAATTTTCTCTTGGAGCCAGCTCTGCGCGGAGGTTCACGACTGCTCTCGCAGAATCATCTCTCTGCGCGAAGGCTCACAACTGCTCTCACAGAATCAGCTCTCTGCGCGGAGGCTCATGACTGGGCTCGCAGACGTTTGAGTTCGAGAACTTTTCATGACACTTCGTCTGAAAAATTTTCTCTCGGAGCCGGCTCTGCGCGAAGGCTCAAGACCGGCCTCGCAGATTCACGTCTGTGCGGAGGCTCACGACTGCTCTCGCAGAATCAGCTCTCTGCGTGGAGGCTGACAATTGGGCTCGCAGAGGTTTGAGCTCGAGAAATTTTCACAAGACCTCGTCTACAAATATTTTCTCTTGGAGCTGGCTCTGCGCGGAGGTTCACGACTGCTCTCGCAGAATCATCTCTCTGCGCGGAGGCTCATGACTGGTCTCATAGAGGTTTGAGTTCGAGAAATTTTCACGAGACCTCATCTGAAAAATTTTCTCTCGGAGCCGACTCTGCGCGGAGGCTCACGACCGGCCTCATGGATTCACATCTCTGCGCGGAGGCTCACTACTGCTCTCGCAGAATCAGCTCTCTGCACGGAGGCTCACGACCGGCCTTGCCGATTCACCTCTCTGCGCGGAGGCTCACGACTGGGCTCGCAGAGGTTTGAGTTTGAGAAATTTTCACGAGACCTCGTCTGAAAAATTTTCTCTCAGAGCCAGGTCTGTGCGGAAGCTCACGACCGGCCTCGCAGATTCACATCTCTGCACGGAGGCTCACGACTGCTCTCGCAAAATCAGCTCTCTGCGCGGAGGCTCACAATTGGGCTCGCAGAGGTTTGAGCTCGAGAAATTTTCATGAGGCCTCGTCTCTGTGCGGAGGCTCACGACCACCCTCGCAAATTTGCATCTCTGCGCGGAGGCTCACGACTGCTCTCGCAGAATCAGCTCTCTGCGTGGAGGCTCACGACCGGCCTTGCAGATTCACCTCTCTGTGCGGAGGCTCACGACTGCTCTCGCAGAATCAGCTCTCTGTGTGGTGGCTCACGACTGGGCTAGCAGAGGTTTGAGCTCGAGAATTTTCATGAGACCTCGTCTGAAAAATTTTCTCTCTGAGTCGGCTCTGCGCGGACGCTCACGACTGGCCTTACAGATTCACCTCTCTGCGCGGAGGCTAACTACTGCTCTCGCAGAAACAGCTCTCTGCGTGGAGGCTCACGACTGGGCTCGCAGAGGTTTGAGTTTGAGAAATTTTCACGAGAACTCGTCTGAAAAATTTCTCTCAGAACCGGCTCTGCGCGGAGGCCCACGACTGCTCTCGCAGAATCAGCTCTCTGCACGGAGGCTCACGACTGGTCTCGCAGAGGTTTGAGCTCGAGAAATTTTCACGAGAACTCGTCTGAAAAATTTCTCTCAGAACCGGCTCTGCGCGGAGGCCCACGACTGCTCTCGCAGAATCAGCTCTCTGCGCGGAGGCTCACGACTGGTCTCGCAGAGGTTTGAGCTCGAGAAATTTTCACAAGACCTCGTCTGAAAAATGTTCTCTCGGAGCCGGCTCTGCGCGGAGGCTCACGACTGTTCTCGCAGAATCAGCTCTCTGCGCGGAGGCTGACGATTGGGCTCGCAGAGGTTTGAGCTCGAGAAATTTTCATGAGACCTCGTCTACAAAAATTTTCTCTTGGAGCCGGCTCTGCGCGGAGGTTCACGACTGCTCTCGCAGAATCATCTCTCTGCGCGAAGGCTCACAACTGCTCTCGCAGAATCAGCTCTCTGCGCGGAGGCTCACGACTGGGCTCGCAGATTCACGTCTGCGCGGAGGCTCACGACTGCTCTCGCAGAATCAGCTCTCTGCGTGGAGGCTGACAATTGGGTTCGCAGAGGTTTGAGCTCGAGAAATTTTCACAAGACCTCGTCTACAAATATTTTCTCTTGGAGCTGGCTCTGCGCGGAGGTTCACGACTGCTCTCGCAGAATCATCTCTCTGCGCGGAGGCTCACGACCGGCCTCATGGATTCACATCTCTGCGCGGAGGCTCACTACTGCTCTCGCAGAATCAGCTCTCTGCGCGGAGGCTCACGACCGGCCTTGCCGATTCACCTCTCTGCCTATTAAGGAAGTGCCAGATCTCCCTACGGCTTGAGTAGGCTCGGCCTGAGCGTGCTGAAGCCAAATTCATACTTCCCTCCCTCATCCGACACGCGTACACGCGTGTCCGTGTGCCTCACCTCCATCTTTCTTTCTCTCTCTCTTCCTTTGTTTCCGCCACGTGTACCCGTGTGCCCGTGTGCTTCACCTCCATCTTCCTTTCTTTCTCTCTCTCCCTCTTTGTCTCCGCCACGTGCGCCCGCGTGCACGCGCATCCTTACCTCCTTTGTATCCAAATCACCCCGCCGTGGGATATAATCGTCTACTACCTGATTATCCCTTTTAATAAACTATATTAATTGCATCTGGTGTTTGGCGTGAATATTTCAAGCATTTGCAGAAAGTCATACTCACAGAACAGATACAAATCTCCCGTAATTCAACGTCGAGTATTGTTAATGTTTAAAAGTAATTAGACTCTACATTACTTCCACTAGAATAACCGGGTACTCCACAACGCAATTCCTTTAGCGGAATGCGCTACTTCTCGTTCTAGGGCGTTATACTTACATGAGACTGATTAATAAATATAAATTATACCTTTTGACCCTACAATGGCGTCGCTGGCGAAGCCCGAGAGCCAGCCCCCGAAAGTCACCCTGTTCGCGCTCATTTCGTCGTAGCGCTTGTCAAACTCCTTAATGCTCTTTGTGAGGTTGTCCAAGTCCCCGCGCACATCGTGCAGCTTCACGCTGTTGCAGTATCTCCAGGTCGGGTATCCCAGGCATGCTGTCCTTCAGCAGGTCCGCGAAAGACACGGGTCCATCGGAGATGTGGGGCCTGGAGAAGGGTCTGAGCGACGGGGACGCTGAGCCTTCCATCCAGGTGATCCTGTGGTTGTCATAGCATATCCCTCTGTGGCACCGAGCGCACATGGTCTTGCACTGGTCCGGGTCCTTCAGGCACCTCAGATACCTGGCGTGGGGCTCCGGTTTGTAGCAGTATTTCCCAAAGCACTGCGAAGGCTCGTAGAACTCCCCGTCCATGAGCCAGACCCTGTAATCGGGCCAGCAGGGCACGCCGTCCGTGCTCATCTTGGGCATGGGTATGATCCCCCTCACCACGGATCGAGCCACCGTGCCCGGTACGGAATGAACGATGAATAGCTTTCTGTCCTTGTACAGCACCGCTCCCACCGTCGGGAACTCGGAGAGCCCCTGGTTGTTCTTCATCACCGATATCCCGCTGGGGCAGCTCCCCGAGCGCTTCGAAGCTATCTCCCGCAAGCAGTTCTCTACCCCGCGGGCCATGAACTTTACGTGCATCGCCGCCTGCATCATCTGGTGGGTGATGCTCTGCGTCTGAGCATACCACATCTGAAAGCTGGCCATGACCGAGAACTTTTCGTTGGTGTCGCGCATGGCGGCCTCAGCATGTCTCGGAGCATGGCGAAGTTCCTGTTGCTGATCTCGTAGTTCCTCTTCATCTTGAGCTCGTGCTCGTCCAGCCTCCCCTCAGGGTGGTCCAGAAGTCTAAAAGTGGCACAAAGTCGGAACGCCCTGCGAGGAGCCGATTCCCTGCCTCGCCGGAGCTCGGCTTTGCGCGAGGCAGGGAATCGGCTCCCCTCTAGTGGGCCCTCCAGCACCTGCACACAACATAAAACCAACACAAAATGCAAGACGCGTCAGTTCCATCAGATGCCGCATCTCCTCCCTCCCACTCCCCCTCCCCCTCTCCCCCCTCCGTCAGTCTCTCTCAATACCAGAAGAAAAGAAGAACAGCTGCTATAACGTCTTTTCAACGGAGCCCTCCGATGGACCCTCCAGCAGCTGCACTCAAAATAAACCTTGTAACAATCTTGTAGTACACATTGTAGTGCACATTGTAGTATATGAATGGAGCCATTCCTCCCTTCCTCTCTCCCCTGTCAGTCCCTCTCAGTCTCTGTCAGTCTCTCTCAGTGCCACAGAAGACGAACAGAAGAAGAGCTGCAAGAACATCCATTCAGTGGAGCCCTCCGGTGGACCCTCCGGCAACTACATTAAAAATAAACCTTGTAGCAACATTGTAGTACACATTGTAGTATACCTTGTAGCATATGAATCAGAGTCAGAGTACCATAGAAGAAGAAGAAAAGAAGAAGAGCTGCTCGTCACATCCATTAGGCGGAGCCCTCCGGTGGACCCTCCGGCAACTGCATCCCCGTCTGTGCATCCAGTCTGTCGCAGGACTTTGTTTCTATTGCCCTTCTGGCGTGCAAAGCGCGCCTTCCCCTACAAATGGATTTGCAAGACTCGTAAGTTCCAGCAGATGGCGGCAGCATCTCTATTTCTCCAGCTGCCCCCTTCCTATCTCTCCAGCTCCTCCCCTTCCTGCTCCTTCTCAATACCATAGAAGAAGAAGAACATAGTTACATCCTAATGGTGGAGCCCTCTAGTGGACCCTCAAGCAACTCACACATGAAAGATTTCCAGTTACAAAATGCCAGCCTTCCAGCCAGTACTAAAATGGCCGGCTGGCTGCCTTCCTGCAATATTTCCCACTGCAAATGGCTGCCTTCCAGAATATTTCCCGCCAGGCAGTATATTCTTCCAGCAGCCTTCCAGCAACCTTCCGGCCAAAAAAAATGGCCACCTTCCAGAATATTTCCCGCCCCAGCAGTAGTAGTTCCTCCCACCTGGCGTATTGCCAGTAATAAAATGGCCGCCTTCCAGAGTATTTCCCGCCATAATGGCTAAATGTGGGCGGACCCTTCAGCAGACTTACCGTACATTAACAGAAAAGTCGGCCTTCCAGCCAACAAAACCATAGAAGAAGACCACATACAATTACAAAGGTGCCGGCCCCTAGCGGACGCCCGTATATCCCACCCGCTCATTAAATCCTCCTGCAGCGCCCTCTGGCCAAACCTACACGAACCGCAGCCAAAAAACATCAAATCCCCAGCAGCGACAGACCCACCGCAGACGCAGAGGGGGGGGGGTGTTTTAGATCCGCCCCCGCCTTCCCCCTCCCGGCCAGAGGGGGCACCAAAACGTTTCTATATTTTCGCGCAGTCTCTTCCGATCCCGCCCACTAGATGCCGCCAAAGTATCGTATTTCCCAGGCTTTTTTGGGCTGCAGTCCCAACTCCTCCCACTAGATGGCGGCATAATTACTGAGCTGCAGTTCCGGGACTGGCAGTCTGTCGCAGTTCCGCCGCTTTCCTGCAGGGGCCGCCAAATCCCGGCCTCCTTTTTAATAATTTTTGTGCTCCGGCAGGAGCTTTTAGTCCCGCCCCCTTTTTTGGTAAACCCTGTGTAGCGCCACCTGCTGGTACAGGACTGAATTACAACTGACACCTGACACTTGTGTTCCAGCAGAGGCTGTTAGTTCCGCCGCTTTCCTGCAGGGGCCGCCAAATCCCGGCCTCCTTTTTAATAATTTTTGTGCTCCGGCAGGAGCTGTTAGTCCCCCCCCCCCCTTTTTTGTAAACCCTGTGTAGCGCCACCTGCTGGTACAGGACTGAATTACAACTGACACCTGACACTTGTGTTCCAGCAGAGGCTGTTAGTCCCGCCCCTTTTATATATAAAACTTGTGTAGGCTGAATGACAACTGAAACTTGACACCTGACACTTGTTTACACAAAACACACTGTGAAAATGGGCTAAAAGGAACCAAATTTTATTTTTTCACTCACACATTATGTTTTCAATAAATTCTTAATATTTTTAAAACAAAACACACTGTGAAAATGGGCTAAAAGGAACAAATCTTTATTTGTTTTCAAGGAAAAGCCTTCTTTTTTTTTTTTTTAAGTATTTGTAATTTTTTTTGGGGCTCGACAGCTTATCAAAAGTGCTCCGAACAGAGAACTCATCCGCATACTCATCTTCACAGGCACCAGCAATGGCTCTTGGCGGAGAAATTTCTTGGCTCAACACCTTCTTATCAAATGTGCTCCGAACCTTCTTCAGAGGACTCATCCTCGCCATCTTCACAGGCACAGGCACCAGCATTGGCTCTTGGCAGAGACGGACGACGCAATGTGGGAGAGTATGCACCTGAGGAAGAAACAACATTATACGAGGAAGGAAACATAGCTCGACGGTTAAGACCGCTCGTCTGGCGGTCGGAAAGGTTGCCGCCGGTTCAATCCCCCGCCTGTGCATGTCGAAGTGTCCTTGGGCAAGACACCTAACCCCTAATGGCTCCCAATGAGCTGATGGGCACATTGCATGGCAGCCTTGAACTGTTGGAACTGTGTGCATGGGTGAATGACAGGCATCAATTGTACAGCGCTTTGGATAAAAGCACTATGTAAATGCAGTCAATTTACCATTTATCATATGATTATGAGTGCATGTCTTTTTCTAGTGTTGAAATTTAACACAGGAACGGCTATATGACTACTAAATACATATGTTCATACTTAAATACCCTACCTTCGCTGGGCTTTTATGACCCTTCTTGGCCTGCACTCTGGTACTCGTCCTCTCCCCAGGATCATCCTCCTCCTCCTCCTCCTCGCTCTCGCTCGTATCCCCAGATTCTTGATAGGATACCTGGAGAGGATTATGGGATGGAAACACACAACATGGGCTTAATTGTTTAATTGATCCTTGCCAGTTTTAAATTGTGCATTTGTGTATGACTTTAAAATAGATGGCATGGATTTTCAACTTATTAACTAACCTTTCCCTCTTCGTTCGATGTGCTGCCCGATGTCAGTTCATCCTCCTCCCTCTTCTTGGAGGTCTTTACCTTCTTGCGTGCAGCAGCATCTGCCGTTCTGGCCCTTCGAGGCTGGACCGTATGATTCTGCGGGCCTCCCGGGCTGCCGTGATGTCAGGGTAGTATGCATAAAATCTGTCAGACACAGCGGTGCTGTGGCACAGCAGGTCCGTCACCTTTTTCCTCGTCTGAAAAACATTGAAAGCACATAACAGAAAGACAGACAGAAAAACAAACATCAATGCGCAGAATAGCATGCCAAAAACAACTTCTATGAAACCACGGTAGTCTCTTCTTTCACCTGTTGTGTCAGTTGTCAAACATATTTGGATTAGTGGCATTGTTTACACTGCATTATATGTTGTATGTGTTTACAACATTGAAAGCACATAACAGAAAGACAGACAGAAAAACAAACACCAATGCACAGAATAGCATGCCAAAAAAACTTATATGAAGACATGGTAGTCTATTTTTCACCTTTGGTGTTAGTTGTCAAACATATTTGGATTATGAGCATTGTTTACACTGCGTTGTGGTGTGGTGTATGCACATGTACATGTATGCACACTTCACTTACATATTTTGACACTGCCGTTCGGATCATGTTTGAGTACAAAATACATGTTAAAACAGTTATTAAAGGATAAATTCGCTATTTTGGACCTTGGACCCTATTTGCGGTCTGTCTTCCATGAACCTGACACATTGAGTCCATATTTTCGCTGATCGGTCCAGTATTGAGCTAGCTACAGATTTCCTGTAGGCTCTCACTGGGCTACAATAGAAGTCAATGGGGCAATTAGAAATGTTATGGAAAAACAACGATAAATGTGCTTTTATAGCTCAGTGTGTATTCTTACGGTCTCAGTATGCTCTCCTGTGAAATGTAGGCTATCGCAAACGCAAACCGAACGTTGAAACAACAGTTCCAATTGAAACAGAACTATTTCTCCGACCGCTCTACCTCGCACTGTAAACTTCCGCAGTCTAGCTACGTTGTAGAGAGGCCGCTTGAAAAGCAGTTGATCACAAATCCTGACCTCCCGTTGGAGTTTACTAGCTAGTAGCCTACAGCAGAACTATTTGTAACGCAGTGTTTGTAATCATCATTTGTAATAATTTACATTACCTGCGCAACTTCAGCCTCTCTCTCTTCTCTTGCTCTCTTATCATCCATCTCTTGTAGTTCCGTCCGTGTATTCTGGCTCAAATCTGTAGCCAGTAACGTCAGTCAAAATCGAACTTATCCTTTAAGATTTGGACCAGCATCAATCAGTGACACTTACATTACCAAATGTATCAGTTTTCATCTAAAATAAGTGGCTTTAGTGCTTTGTTGCCCTTTAATGAATGTATACCTTGTAATTCACAAGATGAAACAAACCAAGTATTATTAATACACAGTTTTAATTACTGAAATGGGTAAAGACAGAACATTACACGTGTTAAAAAGATAAGCCAGGCTTTATTCGGGGGGAGAATAACACTTTTTTTCCCCTTAACAGTGAGGAGTAAGCCAACAGCCACTGCTACACTCTTGAGACCAGGGTGCGAATTACACTGTGACTTTCAGGGGGGTCTCCTATTTTTCAGCAAAGGCCCACAGACACGGAGATCCACTACATCATACGCATGCGCGTGCTTCAGTGAGATGAAGTCTGACAGTGAATGAATTAAGTCTAAGCACCAGAAACGTTCAAACTATATACAGTAGGAGCAGTAGGACACTAATTCACTCATTCAGGA
This sequence comes from Synaphobranchus kaupii, assembly GCA_029718625.1. Lineage (NCBI taxonomy): Eukaryota > Metazoa > Chordata > Actinopteri > Anguilliformes > Synaphobranchidae > Synaphobranchus > Synaphobranchus kaupii. The sequence goes on from CM056386.1 coordinate 12,628,213, forward strand.
GCCCATTTACACTAATCAATGCAGACCTAGACACAGTAGCAGCAAATACTGTGCTAAAATTTCAGTCTGGCCAGAAGCTACACAACAGATAAAAAACGATGCTGCTCACACCAGTGCTGACTGACAAAATGCGCTACAATGTCAACACTGAGCAATATGTCAAAGTAGACGGCGTTCCTCAGATAAATAACCACATTTAGAGTAGTAGACAGTGCTACTCAGGTAAACAACCATAGATGTCGCATTACTAAATTACTAGCCTACATAATTGCACAGTAATTCAGTCCTGAGTAAATCAATAAGCTTGTATAAATCACTGTATAATAGGGATGTGCTTACCTTAAGCCAAAATGGACCACAAACACCTTGGCTCAGCTGTCTGGGGTCGCCTCCCCGTCACCCATGCAGTTGACTGACGATGGCCTGCTTTAATCCATGAAGTTACAAAAGGCGTGGGGTCAAATCTGTCCAGAGGCGGGCCATTAATGTCCACGAAGAGTAAAGAAGACAGGTTTTTTGCCCGGAGCCGGTTACGGCGTTATTTGTTTTCTCTTTGACATTTTCTTCGTTCAAAACCAGTGAATAGTTAATGAAATAATTACATGTTAAAGTATTTTTCTTTGTGTGACAAGGAAAACGATTTTTACCAGACGAGGAAAAAACATGCACGCGCTTGCTCTGTACATAGCGCCTCGCTAGGGTTGGGTGACAACTACAGTACTCGAGGAAAAAATGGAATAATCCACCATGGGGGTGCTAACATTTGTAATACTCATTTTATATACAATATTCTGCCACAGAACAAAATCTAATTTAAACAGATTTTGTTTAGTAAAGACCCCCCCAAGAGTTCCCCTCCAGTGGGGCTCTCGTCACATCCGGGGGGGTTTAGCCCCCCCTGACCCCCCCCGTAATTCGCACCCTGCTTGAGACCAGCTGAGCCTGTTTGCTGAGTCTGTGACTGCTTCTCAATTGCAAGGTTATTACATGTATTTACCTAAACCTTATTCACTGTATGACATTTTCAGTTGAATGAAGTTTCAAGTTGTTTTTCTCTCAGCTACAGTGAAGGTCCTGTTGCCCGTACCTACTGAGCTGCTTGCAATAGCATCATCCTTAGTCCCGCAGCCTAGGGGCAAAGACCAGGAACCCAGGGCATTGGCACAAAGTATGACATTTGATTTGGATAGTACACATATTTTCACTCCCAGTCCCAGTTTGTAAGTGATTTACGTATGTAACATTACGTCAGGTAGTTGCCGTAGCATCCGGTCTAATCGAGCCGACAATATTTAAAAAAGCATTTTATACACTCAGGAATTAATTGCGAGCTTCAATAAATTCATAAGGGACATATTTCATGAATAAATATATAGATTGATCATAGTAGTAGATTATGTAATTTAGACAAAAATAACTTAGAAACTATACCTTTAAAGACTAGAATTTTAAAACCACCATTGTAAACTTATGAACAATACAACCTAATGAAATTTTGTAGAATAGTACCAAAAAGTACCACTATGTCCCTATTCCTTCTCCTTTGCTCCTCCACTGAAAGCTTCTGTCTAACCATGCTTGCCTGAAATAGATGCAAGTAATATTATATTAGAAAAAATAAGTTTGAAACTGCAGCAATTATTGCTGTCTTACATTTACATTACATTACATTACATTTTAGTCATTTGGCAGACGCTCTTATCCAGAGCGATGTACATTAGTGCATTTTCCAACTTGAAACAAGTGCATTAAAACAACCCTAAAAGGTAAATACGATTTCAAACACCAGGCGCGGTCAGTATGATTTTATTTTATTTTTTATTTTTTTTGGGGAGGGGGGGGGGACCACACAATATCAATCATTGGCATGTACAACAGTAAGCCAATAAGTAACCTTAAGTATTAAACTAGCAGCTTGAACCACTTAAACAAGGATTCAGAAAAACACAATCAAGGGAGGTCACAAGGAGGTAGGGAGGGGTGGAGAGAGGTGCAGCTTGAAGAGGTGAGTCTTCAATCTGCGCTTGAAGGTGGTCAGACTTTCTGTTGTTCTGACCTCCACGGGGAGCTCATTCCACCACCGTGGGGCCAGGACAGACAGACGTCGAGACCGGGTGCTAGTATGAAGTGGGGGGGGGGGGGGTACCAGTCGTCCTGAGGAAGCTGAACGCAGGGATCTGGTAGGTGTGTAGGGTCTGATGAGCTTTTGGAGGTATGGAGGGGCTGATCCTCGGATTGCCTGGAAGGCGAGCACCAATGTTTTGAAGTCACTAGTGTCGCTCTTCCAGATGTCTTTTGAAATGCACACAGCTGATTGCAAGTGGTTAACAGCTGTGTGAGACACTTCGCAAGCACGGATCAATAAGTACTACCAGTTAAAAAGCACAATAACGCAAAACTAACAGCCTAGTCAATCTAACAGCCAATCGCGGAACAAACACAAACTAGCAAAGCAAATAATATGATCAGCGTTCAATCTAACAGCCAATCGCGGAACAAACACAAACTACCAATGCAAATAATGTGATCAGTGTTCAACGAGGTCTAATTAAAATCACGCAAAACTGCGGCCAGTACGCTTAAAAACGACACGTCTTTCCTGTGTGTGTTGTATACAATCTAATTTGTGTAGATTATTGCAATGTAAGTGTGTGGACAAATATGTTGTGTGTACTGTAAAGTATATTTACAATGCACACACGCTTAGGTATTGGGTTTGGAAGTATTCAATCACTCTCTGCTACAAAGTCTGTGAAAGTTAGTGCTTATTACAGAAAGGGTCTCTTAAGGATGGTCAGTTATTGTGTTCTTGTGCTGGCTTGTTGTTGCTTGTGTATTTCTGGTTACACACACATTCTGACGACACTGTTCTGCTGTATGTCATCACAGACACACACACACACACACACACAAACATCTTTGACATTGCACATACTATAATTGTACATAATTTAATTGTATACATTGTTTAATATTTCTGTACATCACTGCTTTCAAGTGCTACAGGCTAAGGGAAATCTGTGTAAATATGTCCTAACTTATGGCAATATACACTGGCCAAAAAACGTTGCACACTAATATTTCCTTTAGCTTTGATTATGGCACACATTCGTCGTGGCATTGTTTCGACAACCTTATGCAACGTCACAACATTTATTTCCATCCAGAGTTGCATACATTTTTGGCCGAGATCTTGTATAGACGACGGGAGAGTCAAACCACTTCGTAAAGTCTTCTCCAGCACATCCCAAAGATTTTCATTGGGGTTAAGGTCAGGACACTGGTGGCCAATTCATTTGTGAAAATTATTCCTCATTCTCCCTGAACCGCTCTTTCACAATTTGAGCCTGATGAATCTTGGCATTGTCGTCCTGGAATATGCCCATTGATGGGATAACCTGGTCATTCAGTACATTCAGGTACCCAGCTGACTTCATTTTATTGCTGCATAATGTTACTGAGCCTAGACTTGACCAATTGAAGCAACCCCAGATAATAACACTGCCTCCAGAGGTTTGTACAGTGGGCACTATACATGACGTGAGAGACAGCAACTCTGACCATTAAGCCACAGTAGCTTCTTGGAAAGCATGAAGCCATTAGCTATATTAACATTAAAAAACATTAGTATGAAGCGTTTTTATTGGGCGATAAGCTTGATGGGCAGGTATATGGACCATACCCTCAAAGAATAATTCTCCCCATTGGACAACATCGCGACGGAGGCAGGCAGTTTGGCAGGAAAAATAGGAAGAAGAAGAAGGAGAAAAACGGCAAAATAACCCAAGTTTGGGGCTTTATTGTGTGGATGTGTGAAGTTCTAACCTGCCATCCCAATATATGTTTTTAATGTAATGCGAATGAGCCCTTGGTCTCAGTGTGTCTCCCTGTTGAAATAAAGGAAATAGATCAATTGAATGTTACAGTAAAGGAAACTTACACTCTTTCACTTATAAGAGTATGAATGACAAAAAAAATCATACATTTAAGTATGAGTGAATTGACCTTTATGCTTGTTGTATACCTGCTATGCTGCGCAGCAATATAATGTATGTGAAAACAAAATTAATTATCTATGCCTTCTTGACATAGGAATAATATAGCTCAATATAGACAATGAGAAATTCTAATTTGAATTGTAACCCCTTTTGTAAAGTCTTCCCACTGTACAGAGGAATTAAAGTTTGTAATACAAAAAATCACATGTACAAAATAGTGCTGGAGTTCCAAAAATAAAATAAAAGCAACGGCGCTTTTGGGATGGCCGGGGAATTCACTATCTGACAGTCTGGACAAGACGCACACCACCGACGTACATCCGCCCGGCCAATAGAAAGGGGCCATTATCCGGTCTTGTGTTTTTTCATACCCTAAATGACCAGCTATGGGGTTGTAATGAACCGCCTGGAAAATCATTTCCCGGTGGCTTTTAGGTACCAACAACTGGGTCCGTCTCCTCACCTGTCTGAGTGTCACGACTCACTCTACAATCTGTCCCTAATAATTACAAAATATGGGTGAGAGCGTGCAGCGTCAGGGCACACCAGCTGACCATCAACATATATCACCCGGTCAAACGCGAAGCGTAGGGTGTCGTCACGAAACTGAGCGAGTGGGAAATCATACATCCCCATGCACACACCTAATAGCCACCCACCGTGCCAGTAGCAAAGCCTCAGGTCGAACCAGGCTCTGTTGGATCATGGTCTGCATCGCCCCCGAGTCCAACAGCGCACGGTGTTCACTCCCTTGCACCCTTTCCGGAATGCAGTACGCCCCGTCTGGATCGGGAGTGGAGGTGGGCGGGCCGACGACACGGACCACCTGCCCCACCTCCATGAGCGGACAATCGCGGCGCAGGTGGCCCGGCTGTCCACACCCCAGTCCAGGTGTCTGAGGAGCTCCCTGTGGGCCGGACTGCACCGCCACTGAGCCTGAGTGGGGAGAAGGAGAAGAAAAAACAAGGGGATTAGCACGAGGGAAGGAGGGGTTTTGGGGACGGGAAACTGGAAGGGGAACAGAACGGGGGGGGGGGGGGGATTTTCTCCGGGGCGCCGGCTCCGGCTTCTGCTGCTGGGTGAAAGGGTGTTGTGCCAGGTGGTCCTCTGCCAGGGTGACAGCGACGCCCAGGTTGGTGGGCCGATGGCACTGGTCCCAACTGGCTGTATCCGCTGGCAACCCCGCGATAAACTGCCGATAAATTCCAGCTGCTGATCGAATTTCTGGCTGGAGCCAGCGCCTCGCTATGTCTGTCAGCCGCTGGGCATAGGCGAACGGCCGGTTCTCTCCCGTCAGGGTGGTCTCCCGGGCTGAATCCCATTCGGTCAAGGACCGCCTTCTTGAGATTCCTAAAATCCTCCCTAGCGGCTGCCGGCAGGCTATGCGCAGCTTGTTGCGCCTCTCCTGATAAGAGGGGCAGGATACATACTGACCACTCTTCCAGTGGCCACCTGCATGTCCCCGCTGCCACCTCAAACGCCTCGAGGAAGGCCTGAGCATCATCGTCCGCTGTCATCTTCGGGATGTGGAATTTCGGGGACGAGACGCTCTGTCTTCCCTTGGAATCCCCGGCAGCAGCCAGCTGTAACAGCGCCTGGGTCTGGAGGCTAGATTGCTCACGCAGGGCTTGCATCTGCTCAGCATGAGCAGCCGACTGTTGCTCCTGCATGGCAGCTAGACCCTCCAGCAATTTACCCAGCGCCGTCATGGAGATTGACTGCTCCGGCTGTTCCTGGCTAGTATCCATAGGCTAGCTGTCTTCTGCACTCACTTTCCTCGCTCTCCCTCGTTCGGGCAACCACTGTGGAGAAGTGAGCACCACTGCACGCGTGCAGAGACAGAGTCCAGACCTTTTAAGTTGGAGAACAGGGTTTTTATTTCTCCTCTCTCACCAAATGTGCGTTTTGACACGTTCACGCACTTATACATACAGACATACAGACAGACAACAAGACAGTCTTCCGTCTTCTCTCGCTGTAGAACTCCCGGAAGGCTTTTATGCTCTCAGGCTCACTGTCAAACAATCAAGGCAATTAGTTAATCGATACAATCAATAAAACAATCATTTGTTACCAATTGCATGATTTCCGACCGCTGTGTCAGCTCCACAAACCACACAAGTTCACTCTCTCACTTGGCAGCAGCGCCTAAAACCATGCCCCCCTACCACAAAAGAATATACGTAGCTTGTATGTTATATACACCACTTGTTAGCTAAGCCTGTTTTGTTCACGTACAACTTCGAACAACATAACGGCGGCGTTAATCAAAGTTTGTTAATAACGCTAGTTAACGAGATGGCTATTAAACATTTTAGTAACTATAACGCTCATTTATCTGAATTCGCAATTGTGGTAAGGCTGTGAGACGATCTCAACAAGGTAATGTTAGCCTACGAAACCTTCAACATTAATCTATCTAACGTAGACACAATAGTTCACCATAGTTCATTATATCAGTCCAAAATGGACATTTCTATAGGCTACTTGCAAAATAGGCTAACGTACACATTTTCACAGTGGCCCTTTCCATCACGATTTCTCATAATTTAGGCTACACCTCACGTTAGCTAGCCGCGCAAGGCTGGGTTCATGGAAAGCTTGAGAGAGCGGTCGGAACTCGGGATCTACCGATGTAGCTTTGTAGTATAATTTCTGTCGGAGGAGGTTTCTGCTGTTAGTCGCCAGCAGAAAACTATCATGGGCTTAGTGGAGGAAGTCAAAGCACTAAGGCTCCAAAACTCAGAGAAGGACAGAAGGATTGTGCTGCTGGAGAACCGGGTTGCCGATTTAGAGCAATACTCCAGGATGAATGACATTATAGTCTCTGGACTAGAGATTAAACCCCGGTCTTACGCCCAAGCAGTGTCAATACAAAAAGGCGAGGAACTCACCGAGCAGGACTCCATCTCTGTGGAGGAACAGGTGTCTGCTTTTTTACACTCCAAGGGACTTGAGCTTGACATCAACAACATCGAGGCATGTCATCCCCTCCCGCGGAGACTCAAAACCGACAAACCAGCACTAATAATAAGGTTTGCAAATAGAAAATAGAAAACTGCTCTGATGAAACAAGGAAGACGGCTGAAAGGAACAAATGTATATCTGAACGATCACCTGACTAAAAAGAATTCCGAAATCACCAGAAAGGCTCGCTTCCTGCGAAACCAGAAGAAAATACATTCTACATGGACCACAAACTGCAAAATCTTCATCAAACTTGACGGCCCACCAGAAGAATCCAAAGTTCTAGTCATCAGAAATATGGAGGATTTGGACAAATTCCAGTGACACCAAGTGAGCCACCCAGTCAATCATGGTAGGATTACCTTTTATATTTTTTGAAATGACGTTTTTTTCCTTGACTCTCTTTTTGGTAATGTCTTTACTTTATTTTTTTGAAATGACTCTTTATTTTTTCTTTACAATTCGCCCAGCTGGCCCTGGTGAGCGTTTGTTCACACTCTCCCTCCTTTTTGCTCCTGCTCTCATTCTCCGGTTTCTTTTTTCATCTCATCATTTTTCCTAAACATGTCGGATACCAATCTCTGGGTTTCCTGTGTTGTTTGTGCCATTTACCTCGTTTTTTGTGTGAGTGCGAGCGAGCGAACGTGTATGGGTGCATGCTTGTGTGCGAGTTTGTATGAGTATATGTGCGTGTGTATGCAGTATGTATGTAAATGTAATCATGTAATCATACGAATCATGCATCATGACTACCAGTAATTTACCCTCCATAAATGCTGGGGAGTCGTTTCCATTGGTTTCTGACTCTCATGCCTTTGATCTATTTAATGTGGATAACGACAATCAGGGCATTTATGATGAATTCTTTAACCCTGATACCAATTATGTTAATTAAATGAACGCCAAATTATCATGTCAATACTACTCTGAAGATCAATTTAATAATTTGTCACAAAACCAATTACACTATAATCTTTCTGGCTTTAATGGCTTTTCTACCCTGCACCTGAATGTCCGAAGTCTACCTAAAAATTATGATCATTTAACGGCATATTTATCAACTTTATCGCATTCCTTTTCTGTTGTGGCTCTCTCAGAGACGTGGCTTAATGACGATATTACCCTCTGTTACATTACAATGCTGCTCATTCCTGCAGAAAGAACAAACTGGGCGGAGGTGTCTCATTATATGTGATAAAGAAGTTTAATTTCATCCATAAAAATGAGCTTAGCCAACATCTAGATAAGATTTCAGTCGAGTCTGTGTTTGTTGAAGTCCCATCGTGCCTACCTTTCAACGGGAAAAACATTATAATTGGCTGTATTTACAGACCACCTGACTCAGACCTTACTGCCTTTATTGATGCTCTCTATTCCACTCTTGAAATGATAACCAAAGAACATAAAATATGTGTACTACTTGGTGACTTTAACATTAATCTTCTCAAAAGTGAATTGCCAACCACAGATGATTTTCTTAACGTACTTTACTCTACCCATTTTTTCCCATTGATTCATAAACCTACCAGAATAACAAATTCATCAGTTTCACTTATTGACAACATCTTATTCAACTGCCTGGATCATGAAATTACTTCAGGAATATTGACCACTGACATCTCTGATCATTTCCCTGTATTCCAAATAATTCACACCAATGGAAAAATTAACTCCAAATGTAAGAACACTGTCCATGAGCAATGTAATTATCGTAAATTCACCCAAAAAAATGTGGACTCCTTTAAGTCCTTGATTAGTCTTGTTTCATGGGATGAGGTTCTTAAACTCCTTGATGTTAATGAAGCCTATCGTTCATTTTTAGTGCTTTTCAATTCTGTGTTTGATAAATGCTTTCCTTTGCTTACTTCAGCAAGGAGGAAAACTTCAACCAAAGAGAAGCCTTGGATTACAGATGAGCTAAAGAAATGCTCCCGTAAGAAAAATAAACTATATAGGAAAACTTTTACTAACCCGTCCTCTCAAAATGTAGAAACCTACAAAAAATTCAAGAATAAATTTACCCTATCATTAAGAAAGGCTAAAAAAATCTACTTTGCAGAGAAATTTACCCAAGCATCTAATGACATTAAATCAACATGGAGCATCATCAATCAGTTATTAAATCGTAAAAAAAATCCAACCAAAGCACCTGTTGAGATGCTGGGCAAGGATGGAACTCTCAATAATCCGAGAGAGATAGCTGATGGCTTTAATGAGTTTTTCGTTAACATAGGCTCTTCTCTGGCATCTAACATCAAGGACTCAAATGAGACCCCCTGTAGTTTAATTAATGGTGAATTTCCTCCTCTCTGCAGCTTTGACCCTCCCAGTGCTAAAGAGATGTATGAAATCATTATGAAATTAAAAAACTCTGCCCCAGGCCATGATGGAATCAAAAGCAGCCTCATCAAGGAAACCATTGATTGTTTTGTTGATCCCTTAACCCATATATTTAGTTTATCTCTCCAATCTGGTATCATCCCTCAAGACCTCAAAATTGCCAAAGTTATTCCCATTCATAAATCTGGTGACACTAAGAACTTCACCAACTACCGTCCAATATCTATTCTACCTTGCTTTTCAAAAATGATGGAGAAACTGGTGTACACAAGAATCTCAAAGCACTTAGCCGAGAATGACATCCTGTACAATCATCAATATGGTTTCCGCAAAAAATATTCTACTGAACTAGCACTGTTGCAGCTTGTTAATAACATCTCCTTTGCCTTAGATAAAAAGAAATTTGCCCTTGGTGTCTTTTTGGATCTTACCAAGGCTTTTGATACTGTCAACCATGAAATTCTGATCTCTAAGCTCAATAAATACGGAGTACAGGATGTTGCTCTAAAGTGGCTTACTAACTACCTTGAGAATAGAGATCAATATGTTTCAATTAATGGTTGCTCCTCTATGAAATCAAAAATTCTTGTTGGAGTGCCCCAAGGTTCCATCTTAGGCCGTTTATTATTTTTAATTTACATTAATGATTTGGCTTTGACCTGTAAACATTTTCTTCCTATACTATTTGCCGATGATACAAATCTTATAGCTGTTCATGATGACCTCAAGTCTCTGATCAATTATGCGAATGATGAATTGTCTACTGTCTCTAAATGGTTTCAGATAAATAAGCTCACTCTAAATATCAAGAAATGTAACTACATGATCTTTTGCAACAAGAACAAGTCTTATTCTAATGAAGAATCCAAAATATTAATCAACGGTAATGAAATTCTCCAAGTGCCATTCATTAAATTCTTAGGAATCATTATTGATGAACGTTTAAACTGGAAAAATCAAATTGACTACGTATGCAGGAGATCCATGAAGATACTTGGTATCCTGAGAAGGGTCTGCTCTCTGATCCATCCTTCTGCTCATTTAACTCTGTATTATAGCTTTATTTTTCCTCATCTCAATTATTGCAATATCGTTTGGGCTGCTACATATCCATCGTACCTTAACAAATTACTCATAATCCAGAAGAGGTTCTTAAGAATTATTTCTCAATCCAACGGTCACGCACCATCTGCACCACTATTCAGGAAATATTCACTATTACCCATTGACAAACTAAATCATTTCCAAACATGCTTATTTTCATCATTTTCAAATTCCTTAACTGTAAGCAAGACCTCCCTGTTACCTTTCATAATTTCTTTATTTTCTCATCTGACATCCATTCATACCCAACCAGACATAGTAATCATCTCCATTTACCCTTATGTCGTACATATAGCCACCAATTCGATATCAACTTCAGAGGACCAAAATACTGGAATATGTTGAGCCTGGCACTGAGATCGACATCTTCTCAACCAGCTTTCAGAAAACATCTCAAGGGCTATATCATTTCCACTATATGACAGATCTTTTATTTTCTTCTTAAATATGTTTCCAGAGCGTGCTTTTGTTTTCTTTGTTTTTGCTTTTTTCTTTCCTTTTCATTAATTTTGTTTTTAATTCTTTGTATTGGTATTGAGTTTTGTTTTGTTTGTTTGTTTTTGTATGTTTTTACCTTTTGGCTTGCCTGTTTCTTTTCTTTTTTTGTTTGTTCTTGTTTTATGTATTGAGGATATCTGTCTTATTTTTTTAAATTCTTGTTTGTGATGTGAGGGGAACTATGCACAAGCCCGTTGGGCTTCCTTTCCCCTCCTAGCACTGACACTTTATGTGCTGAATAAATAAACTAAACTAGCTTGCCTATACCACAAACGGCAGATTAAGCAAAATAAACAAGTGGACGCAATAATCATTATTTCTGTGAATGTAATCATACACATAACGTTAATGTATCTATGTATTTATTGTTTTGGTTTTCACATAAAATCGATTGTTCAGTGGGTCTGTGGTGGGCGCTGAACTGGAAAGAAATGTTTTAATATGGGAAAGGTTGGTCAAACATTAGCCGTTTATATGTTTCACCTTCAATACATGGTGTGCAGAAATAGCCTATATTTTGTCTAACCACATGACACAGTAACTGCGTTATGCGATAAATGTTTGCGAAGAAGAGCGAGTGCTCCTGTTTATTGTAGGCTATATAGGACATTGTCGCTTTAGGCCTACATAACGTGGAAAGTTATTGTGGCTGCGTTTACCATTTTATGTTGCTCTTGTAGGTATGTCGATGTGTGCAGCACTCTCTCATCACTCAAAAGAAATCAAACGCATTAAGGAATTGAAGTTGATCATCAAAGCCAGATAACGTTATAGCTACTGCACTTTAGACCGCATAAATGGGGCACAAGTGTCCGTCTGTCCGAACAAATATTTTCGGTGCTAAAAGACTAAATATCCGGGTATTATATATTATATAATATAGTTAACGCTAAACAAACAGCTTGTTAATAATGTAGTTAGCTAACAACATCGATATTAAACATTTTTCGTAACGTTAACTATTCCCGGCTCATTTATATGAATTTGCACTAACGTTAGGCTGCGAGGCGATTTTAACAAGATAGCCTCTATGTTAGCCTCCGACATCATTCAGGGAACACTTCACGCAATTATTAGCCGGGCAAGGACCGCTGGTTCACGGAAAGCTTGAAAAAGTGGTTGGGATCACCGACTGCAATACTACAGATGGTAAATAAACAAACAGGTGCAACAATTATTATTTAAGTATGTGAATGTAATCATAGCATAGACATATTCAATAATTTATCAATGTATTTATTGTTTTGATTTTCACATAACAACAATTTGATTGTTCTCACAAAACCCACTTCGCGGTGGCTTTGGTCGTGGTTCTAGATTTGCAGCGGCAGCCATTACTCTCTGCAAAAGGGACAAATTGACCACCTTCACGTGACAGGTCACGTTGGCCAATCAGAGAAAAAACTTTGGGCCGTGGAAACTGTGCCGTTTTGAGAAGGCAGTTGCCTTTCTAGTTCGTATATAGTTCTGTGGACATGACCCATGGCTGTGTCTGAATCAGAGCCCTGTTCCCTGTCCACTGTCCTCTGTCTACTATGTGCCCTGTCCCCTCACATTGCAAGCAGTGTGCGAAAGAAATCCCATATGACAATTGTTACAAAGTGTAGACTATGAATGAAGATAGAATTAACAAAAATAAAAAAGAGTATTTTGTAATATGACCCACTCTTGTACCATAGATATGCATATACGCTCTACGTCTTTTACGTTTTTACTTCCGAGTTACTTACTGAAATTGTCGGGTAAGTGCACAGTTCTGCAGACGAGTGTGCTCCTGAATTCCCTCAACAAAACCCCGGAAATAAGGGGTTCATCTTGGTATTTTAAGTGCCACCATTTATGAGAAAAAGTCACCCACTCAAAAGCTTTTTGACAAAGTGGACTCAAATATGCGTACTCAAAAGGGCGTAGGGCTCTGATTTCGAATCAGCACTCGTCCACACTGTTGAGTAGCCTTGGTAAGTAGATAGGGTGAGAAAGTCGTAGAAATTTTTCAAATTGCAGTATACTTCAAACACCCGGATGACACACTTACTTCCGGGGTTTCGCTGAGTACATTCGGGAGCACACTTCAAGAAGTACACGAACATTTTGGTCACGTGAATATGACATGAGCTTTTTTTAAAATTAGCAGCAGCTTCGCTGACGTTTTCCTTCAAATACAACAAAAACAACACATGAGATGGCAGCGCAAGAGTGGGGAGCAGGGTTGCCAGATCTTTTAAAACTTTCCAGCGAAATGGCAACTCAAATCTAGCCCAAATTATAGGCTATTTTTAACCGAAACCAACATATTTTAAATAGAAATCATCATGTTTTTACTTTTTTAAATAAGTGCGTGCTTTGCGACTTTTCATTTTTACCCGTGGCTGCACTTTGAAAGTATCCAAATTTAGCTGGAAAACCACAGACATGGCAACACTGGTGGGACGTCTTATAACCTGCTTACGACACTTCCACAGTACGGTTGGAAATAGTATAGTGGATATTTTCTGCGTCCTGCTTAACACTGCACATTAAACAGCACACTTCTGCCAGTGCACTGTACACAGGAGACAGGGCGCAGAAGACAGGGCTCTGATTCGGACACAGCCCTCGTTCTGCATCGAAGGGCTTCCATACTTATCAGTACCCACGCCAACCGTAAGATGGCGATATATTTCCAACACACTTTAAAAACATGTTCGTATTGACATTACATTTGGGTGTTAAAACGTTAGCAAGACGGATGTGTTTTATGGGGACTTTGAAAACACTTTGTTAACAGTGGTTGAGCACGACTGCTCCGTGAATGGGTCACAGCTAGATAGGTCGGTAGAAATGGTAAATTGTGAAGAAAACGAGGGAAAGAAAAGGGAACTAATAAATAAAAAGCAAGGCAATCAGGTAAAAGGGAATAAAAGAGGAAGAAATGACACTGATGAAGGGTCTGAAAGTGAGGAAAAAGGGCATGTTCAGAAGGAAAGACCTGAGAAACTAATTGTTATAATAAGGTTTAGTGAAAAGGTTCAAGAAAGCATGAATAAAATCAACCCGTTTAAGCTAACAAAATATCTGGCAAGTCAGTTAGGGGATATTCTATATGCAAAGGTCCTAAATGATGGAAACTTATTAGTGAGTTGTGCGAGTGAGAAACAACTTGAGGCAGCACTCAAACTGACAGACATACAAGAGTTTAAAGTGGCAAACACAGGGAGGGTGGGAGCACGAAACGGAGGTGGATGTAAAGGAGTGATCACAGGGGTGCCTGTCATGGTTTTGAACCCTGTTTCCCGATGCGGTCGTTTTCCTCGGTGGCCACGCGAGGGCGCTGCCCTTTTGGTAGATGCTTGCTCCGCCCTGCTGAGTTGGCGGAGCTTCTGTTAAGCGTTTTCACCTGTGCTTAGTCATGAGAGATATATATAAGCCTACCGTTTCTTTCGTTCGGGGCTTCGACATTAATTGTTCATCGTTTGGTCATTGTTTTGTACTGTGGTGTTTTTGTTGGCTGTGAGTTCTCGTACCATTTTGGCTACTCGCCTATTGTTAACGTCTCTTAGTTGAGGCAGGGCTTATTTCTTGCTGGCTTGGTGGTTGGTTATCTCGTAGGAGTTTGGGACCGTAAATCTCTGCTCTATTTTGCCTTTTTTTGTGCTTTTTCTCCGTGTATGGAGTTTGGGCGATTCTGTTCAGAACAGTAGTTCTGTTCGCCCTTCGGCACATGTCTTCCCATAGGGAGATCGGGCGTTTCGCTTCTACTTAGCTCGTAGAAGTATAGAGTAGTAGTTTCTCTGGTCCATTTTCGCCTGTTATTTGGTTTTCTTACTGAGAGACCTGGCGTTTTGCTTCCACTCATTTCCGGATTACTGTGAGCCAGTGAGTAGCCTAGCTTTGGTGCGTTTATTTCTTGTTTTGTCTCCTTCTCATGGACTACGTCCCCCTTTGTTGTGAGTCGGGGTTTTTCGTTACATTTCCCCTTACTGAGAGGCAGGGCTTGTATTTGTGTTTGTGCTTGTGTAAGTCAGTTAGCCGATAGTTTCGGTGCAGCTGTCCCATCGTCTTTTGTGCTCTTTCTCCGTGTATGGAGATTTTGGCTATTCTGTTCGGAACTGTAGTTCTGTTCGCCCTTTGGTGCAATTCGTCTCTTAGGGAGACCGGGCGATGTTTTGGACATGTTTGCGTTTGACTGCGAGCCTCTATCTTAGCCATGGAACGTTAAATCTCTGTTCCTGTTCGCCTCCTTACATTTCCCCTTACTGAGAGGCAGGGCTTGTATTTCTGTTTGTGCTTGTGTAAGTCAGTTAGCCGATAGTTTCGGTGCAGCTGTCCCATCGTCTTTTGTGCTCTTTCTCCGTGTATGGAGATTTGGGCTATTCTGTTCGGAACTGTAGTTCTGTTCGCCCTTCGGTGCAATTAGTCTCTTAGGGAGACCGGGCGATGTTTTGGACATGTTTGCGTTTGACTGCGAGCCTTAAACTAGCCATGGAACGTTAAATCTCTGTTCCTGTTCGCCTCGTTACATTTCCCATTACTGGGAGGCTGAGGCGTGGTTTTCTGTTGAGCTTGGTCATTTTGCTGGTAAGGCTATGGGACTGCGGTTCTCCGTCGACTCGCCTGTAAAATGTTTCTTCCCCCTGGGAGATCGGGCGTTTACCCCCGTTAGGTTCTGCATATGACTGTTAGTGCTAGCTTATGGAAGTAGCCACAGAGCGTTATCTCTGTTCCTTCGCCTCCTCCTATATCAATAGGTATTAGTTTTCTGTGTTTATTTACTGTGTGTTTTGTTTGTGCCATTGTGCTACTCGCCTGTTATTATGCGTCTCGTTATCGAGACAGGGCGTTTGTTATTCCGGCTTACTCGTTGGTTACTTAGCTTATAGAAGTACGGGGTAGCAGTTCTTTGTTCCCTTTCGCCTTGTTGGGTTTTCTGGTTAGGAAACCAGGCATTTGTGTTTACACTCTTTGGTAGGGAACAGTGAGCCGGTCTGTAGCTGTGGTGTGTGTGTTCGTTGTTTTGTCTCCTTCTCTTATCTGCGGGGTATCCCGCCTTAGTGGCCTAAGGGCTTAATGAATCCCCTTGCTGCGTTTGGCTCCTCCCACGTCACACGTCACGCCCCTTTACAGTGCCATTGAGTGTAAATATGGAGGAACTAAGATGACTCTCAAAGGAGGGAAAATAAAGAATGCTCAAAGATTAAAAAATACAAAAGACGGAGTGAAAAAGGATAGTGAAACAGTATTGATTGAATTTGAAGGAGAGAATTTACCAAATAAGGTATTTATGGGTTTTATTAGTTACCCAGTGAGAATATTTGTGCCAAAACCATTGAGGTGTTTTAATTGTCAAAGGTTTGGACATACAGCCAAAAACTGTAAAGAGCAGAGGAGATGTGCTAGATGTGGGGGCGATCACGAGTATGGAAAGTGTGGAACAGGGGTGCAACCAAAATGTTGTAACTGTGGAGGAACCCATAGTGTGGCATATGGAGGATGTGAGGTTATGAGACGGGAGAATGAAATCCAAAAAGTAAGAGTGGAAAGAAGGATCACTTATGCAGAAGCTGTAAGAATGTCAAGAGAACAGAATAAAGATGCTAATGATCAAGGAGCAATGGGGGTTCGAGAGGTACAACAAAGTACTAATGACAGGATTTATGTGAAAAAAGTGTATTTGGCAACATTCATTGCAGGAGTAGTTAATGCTACGGCTGAAGTATCATCAAAAACTGATAAAATTCAATTGGTTGTCAAGGCAGCAGTGAATCATTTAGGATTAGTGGGACTGACATGGGAAGAAGTGGTGCGTAACCTCACTGCTCAGTCTAGCCAGGAAACCGCATGTGTTGGTTAATATTAACATTAATTATGGTAATTCTTTTACAATGGAATGCCAGGAGCTTACTGGCCAATGGTCAGGAATTTAAGCAGTTTATTAAAGAAATGGTTATAAAGCCGGATGTAATATGTGTTCAGGAAACTTGGTTAAAACCAATTTTAGACTTTGTGGTACAGGGATATACAGTGATAAGGAAAGATAGAAATCATGGGGGAGGTGGAGGTTGTGCTACATTTATCAAACAAGATATTCCATATAGGGTACTGGAAAAGGGAGATGATCAGGAATACATACTGGTGGAAGTATGGGAAAGAGGGGAGGAGGTGGTAATAGTTAACTACTACAATCCATGCAAAAGGTTGGAATTGGATAGCCTACTAAGGATACAAGGACAAAACAGACATAAAGTAATATGGTGTGCAGATTTCAATGCTCACAGTACAATGTGGGGGGGGGTTCACATACAAACTCAAATGGAAAGGTAATCGAAGATTTGATGGATGATAGGGATTTGGTCTGTATAAATGATGGTAGAGGTACAAGGGTAAACATAACTAAAGGTACTGAATCAGCATTAGATATTATGTTAGTATCTAATATATTGGCTGGAATTTGTAACTGGGATGTTTGGACAGCTACAACAATAGGTAGTGATCACTACCCAGTGTCTTGCTCGGTGGGAGGAAGAGTGGAAGTGAGACCAGGTGGTGGAATCCCTAAGTGGGTCTTTGAAAAAGCAGATTGGGATAAGTTCCGGAAGATGAGTGAGGAATCAATGACGAGGATAGACATTTCTGGAGATATAGATGAAGTAAATGATCAGATTACCACGGCAATAATTTTAGCAGCAGATGGATTATACCCAGGAGTAAAAATAGGATGAATAGGAAACTGGTACCATGGTGGACAGAGGAGTGTCATCGGGCTGTAAAAACAGGAATAGAGCATTCAGAGAAGTTAAAATAACCCATAACATGCAGTCTTTGATTCAGTATAAGAAGGCTCAGGCAGTGGTGAAAAGAACAGTACGTAGCTAAGAGGGCAAGTTGGAGAGAATACTGCAACAAAATAGGAAGAACAGCACCTGTGGGAGAGGTATGGGGAATGATGAAGAAGATGGGAGGAGACAGAAGGGAATGGGAATATCCAGTTATAACATCTGAGGAGGGAACAGCAGTCTCTAATAGGGATAAGGCAGAGATAATGGCCAAGTCATTCACAAAGATACAAAGCTCAGAAAATGTGTCAGAGGAAGGGAGAAGGAGAAGGGAAAGAACAATGAGTCAGTATCCAGGTGTGCTAAATAGGAGGGAATAATCAGATGATGTAACTGATGTACCATTTTCATTGGCAGAGATGGTAAGAGCAATAAATAGGTCAAGACCAACCTCTCTAGGGAAAGATCAAGTAGGTTATCATATGCTAAAGCACTGAGGGGAAGGAGCTTTATTGAAGTTGCTGCATCTTTATAACAGAGTGTGGGAGGAGGGTAGATTACCAAGTGTATGGAAAGAAGCAGTAGTGATTCCATTAAGAAAACCTGGCAAAGATCCTTCCAAATCCACTAATTATAGGCCAATAGATTTAACATCAAACGTAGGCAAGATAATGGAAAGGATGTTAACAGAAAGGTTGTCATATGAGCTGGAGAAGAGAGGCAAATAAAGAGTCAGTAATTGCAGTGTTTTTTGATATGGAAAAAGCCTATGACATGATGTGGAAGGAAGGATTGTTAATTAAGTTGCATAAATTGGGTGTTGGGGGGAGAGCTTTTAACTGGATAAAGGATTTTCTGTATGGAAGGAAAATACAGGTACGAATTGGGTCAGACTTGTCAAATCAGTACACGGTTGAAAATGGCATGCCTCAAGGTAGTGTGATAAGCCCGCTACTTTTCATCATTATGATTAATGATATTTTCTCAAAGGTACCAGTAGATATAGGTAGGTCACTGTTTGCAGATGATGGAGCCTTGTGGAAGAGAAGAAGGAACGTGGAATATATAATCAGGAAAGTACAAGGAGCAATTGATAAGGTGGTGGAGTGGGGTTATGATTGCGGGGGTAGGTTCTCAGTAGAAAAAACTAAAACGGTATTTTTCACCAGGAAAAGAATTGAGGCAGGGGTGAAACTAAGGATGTACGGGAAAGAATTAGAAAGGGTTGGAACATTTAAATTTTTAGGAGTTCTGTTTGATTCAAGATTAACATGGGTAGACCATATCAGGAAAATAGAATAAAAATGCAAAAAAGTAATTAATGTGATGAGATGTTTGACTGGTAGGGAATGGGGAGCAAGTTGTCATTCATTGAAAAGAATTTATGTGGCCTTAATAAGATCTGTGTTTGATTACGGCAGTGTAGCGTATGGATCAGCAGCCAGGTCAAATATAAAGAAGTTGGATGTGATTCAGGCACAGGCACTGAGAGTGTATTGTGGGGCTTTGAAAACATCGCCTGTACCTGCCCTACAGGTAGAAATGGGAGAAATGCCATTAGAACTAAGGAGAATGCAACTAATGGCAAATTACTGGGCAAATCTGCAGGGACACAGTGATTCTCACCCCACGAAAGGAGTGCTGCAGGAGTGCTGGGAGAATGCGAGAAATCAGAGGGATAACTTTGGTCGGAAAGGGAATGAAACAGCAAAAGAAATGGGAGTGTTTGATCTGAGGATAAGCCCTACAGTAATTTATCCGGTGGTGGCTCCATGGGTGCTTGTGTGGCCAGATGTAGACTGGTATTTGCTAAAGGAAAAAAGGAAAGAAAAAGATAAAATTGATTTGGTAAATGCATTCAATAATCATGTAAGGAAGGAATACAGTGATTATACACAGATTTATACCGATGGTGCAAAAAAACCTGAGACAGGAGTGACAGGATTTGGGGTAGCAATACCAGCAAAAGGAATTGGAATAAACAGAAGAACATCCAATAAATTAGGGGTCTACACAGTGGAGATGTTGGCAGTGTTGGTAGCACTACGATGGGTAGAAAAAAACAGACATTAATATAACAAGGTATGTTATATTAATGTTCAGATTCATCCTCAGCCCTAGCAAGTCTAAGGTCTTTTCACTCAAACAGCCGTAAAGATATTTTATATGAAACTCTTATGTCAGTCACAAGGATAACAAATCAGGGGGGTCAAGTAAAATTTGTGTGGGTTCCAGCGCATGTAGGGGTAAACGGGAATGAGAGGGTGGATGAATTGGCAAAGAGGGCCTTAAAGAAAGGAAATATAGAGATGCAAGTCAGCATTAGTAAAGCAGAGGTTAAATGTGTAATCTGGGAAAAAACTAATCAAATATGGCAGGAAAGGTGGGACAGAGAGGGGAAAGGGAGGCATCTTTATCATATACAAAAGAATGTCAAAGTTACTAGGGTAGGTAGTGGAAACAGGAGAGAGGTGACAAGGTTAAGGTTGGGGCACTGTGGGTTAAACAAAACACTAAAAATGGTAGGGAAACACCAGACAGGCTTTGTGTGAGGAGTGTCAGGAAGAGGAGTCAGTGGAGCATGTAGCTCTGAGTTGTACTAGGAGGTATGGGATACAGAGAGAGACGATGATAAATAAGTTGAGGGAATTAGGGGTGCAGGAAACCACACTAAGAGGTCTACTGAACATGAGGGAGAGATCACAGGTTAGTGTACTGTTAGCCTTCTTAAGGGATACAGGATTATTTTATAGGATATGAGGGATAAACAGGAATAGGGTGTTAGGGTGGCTGTCAAAAAGATAGAGATTTTATAAGTAGGACTAGGAGTAAAGAATGGAGGGACAAATATATAGTTTAGGGCGATGGGAATTAGAGTGTAAGGCTGTGTCCGAATCAGAGCCCTGTTCCCTGTACACTGTCCCCTGTCCACTCAGACCCCTGTCTACTATGTGCCCTGTCCCCTCACATTGCAAGCAGTGTGCGAAAGAAATCCCGCAAAACTCTTTCCAAACTAGTGAGGAAGTAGTTTGTAATATCTTTTTACATTTTTTTGTTTTTATTGAGAATATCAATCAGTTAACATATGACAATTGTTATAAAGTGTAGACTATGAATGAAGATAGAATTAACAAAATCAAAAGAGTATTTCGCAATATGACCCACTCTTGTACCATAGATATGCACATACGCTCTACGTCTTTTACGTTTTTACTTCCGAGTTACTTACTGAAATTGTCGGGTGAGTGCACAGTTCTGCAGATGAGTGTGCTCCTGAATTCCCTCAACAAAACCCCGGAAATAAGTGGTTAATCCTGGTATTTTAAGTGCCCCCATTTGTGAGAAAAAGTCGCCCACTCAAAAGCTTTTTCACGAAGTGAAACCATAGACTGTATAAAAATATGGACAAAGCCACTGTGACGTCACCCATTGCCTTTCCATGGCCTCGGGAAAACCAAATTGAAACACGGAAGTCTTTTTCGCCGGCTGTTTGGACGAACTGCGCCTGCTCAGTGGAGCCGACTTGACCTTTGCTTGGAGCAGGGTGAACCGGATATGGTCTTCATGGGAGGTTCTCTGTCCAGGCACAGTATGATTGACAGTTCGGGGCGGAGATTCTGGAAAGCGGGAGAAATTAGAAGCGGGAGTTTTATATTGCAAGCACAGTCTATGATTGCAAGCAAATTCACGGTAAGTTAAGCTAATTTATTATATAATTTCATTTTCACGGTTTTACGGTGTTATTTATTTGCATTGACTGTGTGAAATTCGCCACATCATTGTGTTATGTTATAACGTTTTATTCAGTTATCTTCAATTTACAGTACATTAATATTCCACCCAACTCAGATCGGAGGTAGGCTAATTCCATTAGCTAGCATACCAGCTTGACAGTGAGATTAGTTACGTTAGGCCTAGGCAGGCTAAGGCGAATATAGGGTAACGTTATGATTGCCATTAACGATATTGACGGTCAATCAATCACATTTACGTACAAGACTACTTTTATTATAAATGTCCCGAAGAGCTGCTCTAAATAGGTAGCAAGCTGTCAGCAAGCTTGCGACCCAAAAAATCCGTCCAGGCCATAGACTGTATAAAAATAGGTCCTTGCGGGATTTCTAAATTCCTAAAAATGTCTGGTTAGGTTTTGCTCATTCCAATAACCCAGCAGAGTATCCTATTATGTTAATAATGCCCGCCCGAACCTGTCCTAATTTTTTTTGTGTGTGGATAAAATATACAATATATGATCACCCTAGCTAACGCAAATCACAATGAAACAAGATAAAATAACGTAAGCTGTGGTCATCTACGAAGCATTTTAATAAGAATCTATTTGCATGCGTGAAAATTGCACAATGCACTTTGTAAAAGCAAGTTTCCCACCCTAGTACATGAAGTCTCATTACACAGACTGGTTGTAACCTTGAATTTTTAATTTCTTTTGCAGACACAACGATGGAAAGCCGAAGCCTCAACTGAGTTTCTGTACCCACCTTTCATTGTGAACCATTTTTCTTTTTTAATCACTGTGCCTTAAACTAGTCATTTACATAATATACTTTGAGTGTATTTCTCTTTCATTGCTAATTTTTCAAGTGTAGCTCTCCTTATGCAATAGGACCAAACAGCATATTGACAATATTAAAGTATCATGTCTAGATTGTGGATGATGTTTTTAATAGCTTGCATCCAGAATGTATCATTGTATATTGCAATGAGATGCATTTAATTTTATTCCTCTTACACAGCTAAAACTGTCTGGATAGTTGGTGACAGCTACTTTTTATTTTTTTAAATAGTATCGTCCATTCCCTTAAAGACTGAATCTAGGGGAGCAGTTTCTCCAATCCTGGATTTAGCTTTTAATGGAATAGGTTTTTTTTAATGAAATGGGTCAGCTTTTCAAATTTTATGTTATGATGTTATATTTTGTATTATGATTTATTTTAATTAATGACATCTTTAGCTATGCCATTGTTCACCCAACTCCCCCTGCTCTTCCTCATCCCTGTCCCGCATCTTCTCTCCCCCACCCATCTTGTCCTCTCCAGCCATGGCACCCCATGGCCTTTCTTGCTTCCTGCTCCCTAAGCCGGTGTAGCTGTCAATTAAAACATTTTTAAATTATCCAACTTGTTTTGATGTGTTCATTATTTGCATAACAGAATCATGCAGTAGGTGAAATAGCAAATATTACACAATATATAAACTAATCAAATGTCATTCAAAATGAAGCATAAATAAGGGCATCTGGTAGCCTAACTACCCTCTACATTATACATGTTGTACAGCAATTAATTTTTGTAAGTACTTGCTCTGTAATGAGAATCAGACCCTTTATATAAATGTGGAAAAATGTAATTTGAGGTTTTTGTCTGCTTTTGTCTTTAAAATATTTAATACCCTCTTGCATTCAGTTAAATAATGAGTACATAATGCACCAATGCATTACCGCTCAAGATGGCCTTCCCCAGCGTGCACAGTGTAGGTATAGCCACTGATGTAAATAAGTAACAGACATCCTGTAATCTCACTGAAAGACTAAGGAGGAGCAGCTTGTGCTGCGACTTTAAATGTGTTAAAGGAGTGATTAAGATCATTCTTTTTTCACAAAGCAACTTGAAATCAGTACAATTTTTTATGTATCCTTAAAAGATGGTCAGATGTCCCTCGTGGCTGACAGGGTGAGTCTGTGGTCCATACATCCCGCACAGGATGGCGGCGTTTTCCTTTGTAATATGGATGCTGCACATTTGATAAGAGGGTCACCCACAGACTAGGACTGCGGTCCCCAACCATATTCCTTGTGCTGTTTCAACCCCAAATTTGGCACATCTGATTCTACAAATTAGCAGCTCAAGATATCATTTCATCACAGAATTAGTGATCTGTGTTAGTATTGATTATGTTGGTAACTTGAACAGCTGGTAATAAATTTACATCTGTGAAATAGAGAAAGGATAGAGCAAGATCAGTTTTCATTTCATAATAGGGGATAAAAAACTCAAGGGTAACAAGAAGTTAGGGGTTTGACATAGGAGACAACAAAGTTCAGTAGCCTGTCTCAGTTTAAAGCCCACTCACCACGTCAAGGTGCAGGCTGAGAGTGGGAACACAAGACAAGACACACATTTAGTACAAGACAAACCCTGACGAGACGCACATTAAAAATGACAAGGTCCACATAAAAGATCAAATTTGTACATAAATGCTGGCTATAAATGGTATTGTAATCCATGTGTCTTTGTAAGCGAGGACTTCCACGTTAGCCTAACGTTACCCTATTTTTATACAGTCCATGGTGGTGCCAAGTGGCGACACGAAAAACATGATAGCTAAATGACAGCTAACGTTATGTCGGGTTTCCATCTCCATGAACACGTTTCCCACATGCTTTAAAAGTTATAAATAATGCTCAACCTAAAATGAATACCTCTAATGAAATATACACCATGACTAATGCACGGTAGCTAACGTTAGCAATGTCGAAATTCACTCCACATAAATGCACTTAGCCAGTGGAGAGCATAGCCAGGACGAAGTGCAATGTAGCTACATGTCTACGACGAGACCGTTAACGTTAAATTACAAAGCTAAAAATAGACACAAAGGCTCACCAGGTCGATGTTTAATGGAATCTAAGTTAACGTTACACAACTGAAATTTGACTAACGTTACTTTTGACAGGTTTTACATCGTTAGCTAACGTTAAGTAGCCAAACCAAACGGTTTTGGGAGATAAAGTTGCTAACTGCATTAGCTAGCATACTGGTCTACGTAATATACAAAAGCGTTAGCTTGTCATGCTAGGTCGCGGTAGGTAACGTAGCGTAGGCTACTTCTGCAGGCTGTTATTTAATAAGGCTAACGTTACTTACTTGGTAAAAAATCAAGTAATAAAAATTGTATTACCGAAAAAACTGGAGACTGCTTTTTGTTTGACTAATGCACGGTAACGTTAGCAATGTCGAAATTCACTCCACATAAAATGCACTTAGCCAGTGGTGAGCATAGGACGAAGTGCAATGTAGGTTTTACATCGTTAGCTAACGCTAAGTAGCCAAACCAAAAGGTTTTGGGAGATAAAGGTGCTAACTCCACTAGCATACCGGTCTACGTAATATACAAAAGCGTTAGCTTGTCATGCTAGGTCGCGGTAGGTAGCGTAGGCTACTTCTGCAGGCTGTTATCTAATAAGGCTAACGTTACTTACTCGGTAAAAAATAAAGTAATAAAAAATGTCTTACCGAAAAAACTGGAGAAAATGCTTTTGAGACGGTCGATTAGTACAGTTGTATGCAGAACATGCCATAATGAATTCAACACTAGTGACAATGAGAATTGCGATGTGATTGCGATGGGTCTAGCTAATGGTCTAATACTAACCAAATTCACACATTAAAAGGACGAGAATGGGTGAGAATGTCAAGGTCATTGCTAGCCACTTGAGGTACCGCCTATGGGTACCGCCCACGTCCCGCCCCCACGTCCCGCCCGTTCCGTCTATGGTTCCCGCCCCTCAAAGTGAGTGGAATGACCGGCAGTAACCCGACTCAATCTGTCCCCTGATTGGTCCTGAACAAATGTCAATACCCTGTCCAAACGACACAATATTTTAAAAAATCAGCACATGCACAGGCATTAGATGAAGGAAAGGCACCTATTGCAATAAAAAAAAATTTAGTAAAAAATTTATTGACTGAGTATTTTGACCAAATTGCTGCCGTTCACTTACATGGGGAAAGACCTATACTGGAGCCAACCGCAGTGGCGCTAGTGAGCAACGGCACAATGGCGGCTCCCAGGCCAACCAGGAAGTGAGCTTCAAAACGAAATCCCAGTCTTGGCCCCTTGGAGTGAAACTCAAAAGGGTGTAGGGCTCTGATTCGGAAACAGCCTAAGTCTATTTTCTGATCCACACTCCGGAGCAGAAGGTGGCGGTAATGCACCAATGAGCTGGATGTCAACCGCCGTAAAACAAGAAGAAGAAGAAGACGACATTACATTTGGAAAATGGCGACTTCCACAAGTAGCAACGTGAACATGGATGAGCTAGAAGGAACGGCAAAGAAATCGTCCAAAAATGGCATAAACAGCAAATTGGACCTTGTTATTAACAACAGAAAGCATGCAAATTATGTTTTTGACATACTTGAATATTTACAGGTAAGTAGGTTGCTGTTTTTCGGTAAGAAATTGACCATATGTTTGTGGTTAACTTGATTACGCCTCGCTATAAATTATATTAACGTTACACGGTGGTGTCGAGATTCACGCTTTGATCCAGTTAATTCCAACCTTTAAGATGTAACGGTAAATTGCATTCTCCCATCGCTTATGGGCTCAGGCAGACAAAGATAAGGATGTTGTCTCTGCGGTCAATGCTTCCAAAAAGCTGTTCTGCGTGCTGCTGAAGAGGGGCGACCTATTTGTTGGCAAATTGCCCAGTGAAGAGGACATTCTCTCCGGTAAGAAAATGAAACTCTCGTGTGCTTTGGACATGTTAACAGAATAGGATATGACGCTATACCTGTACTCTGTAAAAGGTCTTTTTGTTTTTAAAGCTGTGATGGGCAGTTACTTAATGAGTAGATGAATAAAACGTGTCAAACTAATGATGATCTTTTCTCACGTAAATGACGTCGTGATCCATAGATATGCACAGCTGCAGCATCTTTCCCAGAATTCATAATTAAGTTGCTCTTAGAAAATAACAGCTGTTATAAATTTGCAAATATAAATTTATACGTTACATCACCTGCTAAGCAGGGGGATATTGGGTTGCAGTACCATAATGGGCAAGGAACTTGCTTGTAACCCAAAGGTTGTTCAAATCCCAGGTAGGACACTGCTGTTGTACCCTTGAGCAAGGTACTTAACCTGGTTTGCCTCGGTATATATCCAGCTGTATAAATGGATACTATGTAAAAAAATAAATAAAAATAATGTCAAAATTGTGGATGACAACTTTTGTCATCCACGCTCTGGCTAAGAAAAGTTTATTATCCACGCTCTGCGAAAAATGCCGTGATCTAATGTAACATAACCTTGTTCGGCTGGTTGAACGCATATCACATACTCTGCTGAAAAGACAGGCGATTGGGCCAGGGTATACTTTGATATGTATTGTGACAAATGTTTCCAAAATGTGCTGATTGGTCTTTGTTGTGTTAGCCGATCACAACGCTGAGCAGAAGTACCGCATGTTTATGCGCCATCGCTACAATATCTGCAAAGACCTGCTGCTGGAGCTGATCCACCATGAGTCCTTCAAGGTCAAGGTGAGAGTGAGTGAACAGAACTGCTTTATCACACACAAGTATTGGGTCATTCCGTGTCAAAACAACCAGTTTTCTGAAAGGTTCCTGTATGACCCTCTCAGATTTTGATGAAACTCCATCATAATAATCCATTGTGTGAAAAATAAACACACACAAAAAATTAGCCTCATATGACATGTCGTTTCTGAGATATGGCCTCCTGAAATTTGCTAAAAACCTCCGTCTTTCGCGCTCGCGAGTTGTGAAAACGCGCGAATGTGATTTTTTCAGAATTTGGAAGCTTGGGATTGGTAACAGCTATTGAGCTGAAACTTGGTATCCTAACTTTCTTCCAAATTGCAAGAATATGACATCAGATTACTTGTACCCCCTTCCCTTTTCAAGTTATATGCACCCAAAGTAGCCACTTTGTTCAGTCGCACATGTTTTTGGTGATTTTCGAGGTCACCCTGTGCCCATACGAGTGGACATATACATCCCATATCACAGTTGTATTATCTATAAGTGTATGTCTATGGTCACAAGCAAGTACAGGCTAATCAATTCATTTGTAAAGGAATGACATCCATCCAAAGTTGGGTCCCGGTGAAAAAAAGTCAAAAACACAACCGTCCGTCTTGTCAATCGATCACCATGTGGACAGTTAAAACTTTTTCTGAAATTTACACCAGTTAAACAGATATATTAGATCTATTCATCGACCAAATTTCAGCTTTGGTACTCAACTCCTTCATGGTTAGATAGCATTTTGAAAAGTACACATATTTTAACATATCTGAAATTCACATAAGTCTTAAGAGTTACGTTACTACTTAAAAGTGTCAAATTATGTATCAGACATCAAACAGAATATTACATGTATTTTAAACCATACACTATAAATGTTACATTACCACATATTCTGCCATATAGATGTGTACAGTTTGTCGTTTACTTGATAAATGCTGGCAGTTTGCCTTGAATGTTATTGAAGTCGTTAACCGTTAGTCTGTAGTGACGGCCTCCACGTCCCTGCTGCTCTGGAGCACTGATGACACAAACTACATCCTGGAATGTACCCAACACTCATTATGGACATCTTGGGGCCAGGAGAGTGCATTTGAGTTCTTTGCTCTTCTCATGAACTTTACAAAGACATCATGTTGCTCCTCTGATCGCTCCACGATAGTGCCAATGTACCATTCATTGTCATAGATGCATGCAATGTACCTCCCTGGTTGGTACTCGGTCGGGTCAGTCAGAGTTGGAACATGAACAGAACTGGAACATGACAATGTTCGTACAAGGGTACATTGGCACTATCGTGGAGCAATCAGAGGAGCAACATGATGTCTTTGTTCATATTCTTGCAATTTGGAAGAAAGTAAGTTAGGATACCAAGTTTCAGCTCTATAGCTGTTACCAATCCGAAGTTATGAGCTTCCAAAGTCGGAAAAAATCACATTCGCGTGTTTTCACGACTTGCGCGCGTGAAAGAGGGAGGTTTCAAGCAAATTTCAGGAGGCCATATCTCGGAAACGACATGTCGTATGAGGCATATTTTTTTTGTGTGTTCATTTTTCACACAATGGATTATTATGATGGAGTTTCATCAAAATCTCAGAGGGTCATACAGGGACCACTGGTTGATTTGACACGGAATGACCCTATTCCGTTACGTAGGGACTATAGGCAAGCAATATTAAGGCAAGCTTTCAGCCATTATGTGAGGGTTTGTTTTGATAACATTGTGAAAGCATTCAAATCTGACATGGCAGGGCCACAAGAATTGTTGGAATGGCCAATTAAGCAGTTTCCCTGTAGTTTATGACTTGCTTAATCTATGCATCCATGACATGTGTTTGATATGCCGTAGGAAAGTGCCCTAGTCACCCTGATGAAGTTTGTGTCTGTGGAGGGGAGATTTCCTCTCCTAGCTAAGGACTGGGAGGAGCACTACCACTTCCCCAGAGAACTGTTGAAGGTAGGTTTCTTACCAAAGTATGAAAGGAGACAGAAAACTATCACGCAACAAGCGTTGGACATCATGAGTAGTGATGGGCATTTACATTGATGTGTGAGAGTTGTTTGATCATTTTCACTCCGCGCATGCGTGCGTATGTGTGTAGGTGTGTATGCGTGTAGGTGTGTATGCTTATGTGTGTGTGTGTGCGCGTGTATATTAACTCTCTCCACAGGCAGTGGCGGGGCAGTTGTTGTCAGAGAATGAAGACATGGCCCTGCTGATATCTAGGTTCCAGGAGTTCCTGGAGATGGCGGACGTGCGTTACTACATCATGAGGTCCATCAGCGACAGCGTGGTCAGGGTGATGGGGAAAGCCAAAGGGGTAATGCTGGTTTTCACCACTGTAGTGTTATCAGCCTTGTTTCAAAATGGTACAGAACCTTTTGCTCCGCTTAGCAGTACTGATCAGGTGTAGATCTTCTATCAGCTGGGTATAATAGTGTACAGTGCATCCGGAAAGTATTCACAGCGCTTCACTTTTTCCACATTTTGTTCTGTTACAGCCTTATTCCAAAATTGATTAAATTCATTTTTTCCCTCAAAATTCTACACACAACACCCCATAATGACAATGTGAAAAAAGTTTTTTTGAGATTTTGGCAAATTTATTAAAAATAAAAAAATAAAATTTCTCATTTACATAAGTATTCATACCCTTTGCTTTAACGTATTTTTAAAGTATCATATTTCATATTTGGTCGCATATCCTTTACATGCTGTTACTTTCTGAAGTCTGTGACCATCAACATCAAAAAAACTCGATATCTTATTTTCAGGTACTGTTCCAAGCGATACTATAACCTCTCTGCATTTGAATGGATCTCTATGGAAATTGGGGGGTGAGACTAGATTCAGCTGTAAATTACACTGGTACAGTATGGAACACATGGCTGGCTAAATCGCTGTAAGTTATCAAGGGTCTGAGCTATCAAACGAGCCCCAAACCATCACTCTGTTGCCAGATATGGAGTAGATGTGGATGGATCAATGCAAGGGTTATTTCTCCGGACTCATTTTCCTATAGAACTCGATGGGGAAAAAAGTCAGGAGAAACAACCCTTAAAGTGATCCATCCACATCTACTCCATATCTGGCAACAGAGTGATGGTTTGGGGCTCGTTTGATAGCTCAGACCCTTGATAACTTACAGCCATTTAGCCAGCCATGTGTTCCATACTGTACCAGTGTAATTTACAGCTGAATCTAGTCTCACCCCCCAATTTCCATAGAGATCCATTCAAATGCAGAGAGGTTATAGTATCGCTTGTAATAGTACCTGAAAATAAGATATCGACAGTTTTTTTGATGTTGATGGTCACAGACTTCAGGAAGTAACAGCATGTAAAGGATATGCGACCAAATATGAAATATGATACTTTAAAAATACGTTAAAGCAAAGGGTATGAATACTTATGTAAATGAGAAATTTTAGTTTTTTATTTTTAATAAATTTGCAAAAATCTCAAAAAAACTTTTTTCACATTGTCATTATGGGGTGTTGTGTGTAGAATTTTGAGGGAAAAAATGAATTTAATCAATTTTGGAATAAGGTTGTAACAGAACAAAATGTGGAAAAAGTGAAGCGCTGTGAATACTTTCCGGATGCACTGTATATACAGTATAGTCAAGCCGGAAAGTCTGCACACCCCTTTCACCTTCTCCACGTTTTATTACGTTACAGACATATTCTACAATAGATTGAGTTAATTTTTTGTCTCAAAATTATACACAAAATAGCCCATAATGACAAAGTGAAAACAGGGTTTTAGACATTTGTGCTAATTTATTAAAAATCTAAATGTAAAATATCATATGTACACAAGTGTGCACACCCTTTGATATGACACCCAAAAGTGAGCTGAGGTGCATTTTGTTTCCTGCTTGAGATGTTTCTACAACTTAATTGGAGTCCACCTGTGATAAATTCAATTGATTGGACATGATTGGGGATTGCCAACACCTGCCTATATAAGGTCCCACAGTTGACAGTGCATGTCAGAGCAAACTCCAAGCCATGGGGTCAAAGGAATTATCTGCAGACCTCAGAAACAGGATTGTGTCAAGGCATAGATCTGGAGAAGGGTACGGAAAAATCTCTGCAGCTTTACAGGTTCCAAAGAGCACAGTGGCCACCATCATTCGTAAATGGAAGAAGTTTGGAACCACCAAGAATCTTCCTAGACCTGGCCGCCCGGCCAAACTGAGCAATCGGGGAAGACGGGCCTTGGCCAGGGAGGTGAGCAGGAACCCGAGGGTCACTCTGACAGAGCTCCAGCGTATCCTTGTGGAGATGGGAGAACCTTTCAGAAGATCAACCATCCAGGCAGCACTCCACCAATCAGGCCTTTATGGTAGAGTGGCCAGACGGAAGCCCCTCCTTAGTAAAAGGCACATCACAGCCCGCTTGGAGTTTGCCAAAAGGCACCTAGAGGACTCTCAAACCATGAGAATCAAGATTCTCTGGTCTGATGAAACCAAAATTGAACTTTTTGGCCTGAATACCAAGCGTCACGTCTGGAGGAAACCAGGCACCGCTCATCACCTGGCTAATACCGTCCCTACAGTGAAGCATGGCGGTGGCAGCATCATGATGTGGGGATGTTTTTCAGCAGCGGGAATGGGGCGACTAGTCCTGATAGAGGGAAAGATGAATGCAGCTAAGTACACCGAGATCCTTGAAGAAAACCTCCTCCAGAGCGCTCTGGACCGGGCGAAGGTTTACCTTCCAACATGACAACGACACGAAGCACACAGCCAAGAGAACAAAGGAGTGGCTTCGGAGAAAGTCTGTGCATGTCCTTGAGTGGCCCAGCCAGAGCCCAGACCTGAATCCAATTGAACATCTGTGGAAAGAGCTGAAAATGGCTGTGTACCGACGCGCCTTGAAGCTGTAATCACTGCCAAAGGTGCAGCAACCAAGTATTAGGCTAAGGGTGTGTACAGATATGTAACCCCTAAATAACCTATTTTTGTCAGTAAAATAAAATTGCATATTTTCTAAAAACCTGTTTTTACTTCGTCATTATTGGCTATTGTGTGTAGATGTTTGAGGCAAAAAATTAACTCAATCCATTGTAGTATAAGTCTGTAACGTAATAAAACGTGGAGAAGGTGAAAGGAGTGTGCAGACTTTCCGGCTTGACTATGCTGTGTGTTGGATCTGTCAGGTTAATGTTGTTTATGTCTTGTGCTTGTGGGCTGACAGATATATTTCATTGTTGTGAGTGGGATTAAAATATGTGCATGTGATGAGCAGAGGTGAGGGACTCGAGTCAGATGACTTGACTCGAGTCGGACTTAAGTCCCAAATTTGACTACTTGCGACTTGCTTGACTGTAATTAATTAAAGACTCGACTTGACTTTGACTTGGTATTCATGACTTGAGACTTGACTTAGACTTTAGACAGATGACTCTTTAGACATAGATGACCTATGAGAAGATAGGCTTGCATCTTTGCAAGTTCATTGTTTGCGGACTATGGAAGCGCAATCGCGTCAAAATTCTAAAGAAAATGCAACTCACCAGTTTTATTTAATTTTCATTCAATATTTAATTCATAAACAATGTCATAATTCAAATACAAAATGCAATCTGTCAACAATCTAGTTCTGAGCTTGGGGATCGATTACAGTTTTGTATAACAACTAGAAATCAAACAAGGTAAATGTTACGGTGAGCCATGTAGCCTATTGTTGACTAACTAAACACCTTATTTTAGGGATGTGATAAATGCACATTTTTTCTTTACGTTTAAACGGCCATATTTTTATCGGCTAACCGTTTAACAGTTCTGAAATTTGCATAAACTTCCACGTGAAATCCCAATGAAGCATGGTTCTCTCTAGGGGACAATGAAGTTCTACTGCAGAGTTATACAGATACAGTAGCCTAGCCTAGACAAAAACTCATGAGACAAAAACACTCAATTATAATGATGAGACAAAAACACAATGATTAAAGAGAAAAAAGTTTAATAAACAATTGCTGTGGAGCATTTCGTTTTGACGATAGCCTACATTCACGCACTTTGTTGCTATTGGCTAAATAAAATAATAGGCCTAGCCTATACTAAGTTATGAACAGTTGTGTGTTCACACATTTTAGTTTAAGGTTTTAGTTTAATGTCAAACCTAACCGAACCAAAAACACGCACACAACCACAAGTCTGATTCGATCTCTATGAAAACGCCATAACAAACATGACGTATCGAAAAACAGAAAATAAATAGGACTCAATATGACAATTAACATTTGTCAAGACAGACGAATGTCCTTGGCTTAGCGTCAGCGGTCCCTAGTGAGCAGCCCTATGAAACAGAATAACAGAATTAGCCTAAATAATATATTGACGGGCATATTGATACACGTAAAAGATACAAAACGACTGTAATGAGTAGCTTACGCGTAGCTGCAATGCAGCTCTTGCAGCTAGCTTACACATTCGATTGAGTACGAATCATTAATTAAATTATTTATTACCTAGCCAAATCTTAATATTTATTAATAAATGAATAGCTTACTTGTGCAGGTTCTTATTGAGAAACACCAGCATGTTGACGTGCTCAGGGAGAAGCCTTGACCGTAGCCTGCTCACCAGGAGACCCGATGCAGAGAATACTCTTTCGGACGGCACCGATGTCGCCGGAATACACAGATATCTTCGGGCCAGTCTTGCGAGCACTGGGTACTCTTCCTCGTGGGCTTTCCACCACAGAAGGGGGTCGGAGTCGAAGTGGGCAGCTGGTTGCATTAAATTATTTATAATTTTATGATGATCGAGACCTGTTAGTGGTAGTTTTTTTTAACTGCACAGTGATTTTAATTTTATGAAGAAAAAAAAACGTTTTTAGGTTAGTGACTTTTTCTTAACGTTACAGATCCCAATTTCGGTTAAACGTTTAACCGTTTAAACGGTCACACCCCTACCTTATTTTTCTGCTGCTTTTGTTAATCTGGTGTAGTAACTATAATGTTATGCTGCGTGTACAGAGGTCTGTCTGTAACTACACAAAACCCTGACAAAACTACTTATTTCCTGTATCATCAGAGCACAGTATCATGTCTTTCTGTCCTTATGTGGTGCACATACTGTATGGGTTTGCGTGCTCGAAATCAGCCGTTACTGAAACTAGTTTCCCATGTGAAATAAGATCCACAATTTGTGGTAGCAATGTGTGGGTTAGGCCAGTGGTTCTCAACCCTGGTCCTGGGGACCCCCTGTGTATGCTGGTTTTCGTTCCAACCACAATTGCAATACCAGAATTTTAACAAGCTGTTATTTTTTCTTAATTAAGTGTTTTTATTGTATAGAGAGAACACTTTAAACTCTTTACTCTCTTAAGCCACGTTATGTTAGCAATAGCTATGTATGCTTTGAAGAAAAAAAATCCCATGTTCGTTATGCTTATTGTGTTATATTGCAAACAATTACAAAGAAGAGGTAAGAACTCAGGTGAATAGGCTCCTAATTAGGTAATTGAACACAAGTTTAAGTTCCTTCATAATTTTTTCCTTAAACTTGTTAACACAATACAGGTTTGGCTCGTTATCATTTGCTTTGTCTTTGAATTCTTCATTATTTACCAAACGGTTAGTTTTAGTGGCCATGTGTCCACAATTACACCAATTATGAGCCAATTGATTCACCTCAGTCTTTAATTTGATCAGTTAAAACATTTTTTACCTCCTTTTAATTGTTTACAATACAGCACAATGTGAATATTGGACTTTTATTCTCCATGGCATGCATAGCTATTACTAACATAATGTGGCTTAAGAATGTAAATAATCCCTCTAAACATTGAAAACACCTAATTAAGAAAAATTAACAGCTTGTTAAAATTCAAGTATTGCAATTGTGGTTGGAACGAAAACCAGCATACACAGGGGGTCCCCCTGACCAGGGTTGAGAACCACTGGGTTAGGCTACCGGCAAAACATACATGTCAGTCAAAATTGCATTTAAGGTAGGCTGTGAGGAGGTTTCATATTTTTATTCGATCAATCTGTCTACAAGATTATTTTAGTGTCATTCCTGACAGGCTATAGGCTACCTGCAAAATAGGCTACCCTTTTCACGATTTCCATCACGATTTCTGACTATGGCCGTGACTGAATATGATCCCTGTTCCCTGCCTTCTGTCCACTCACACCCCTGTCTACTGTGTGCCCTGTCCCCTCACTTTGCAAGCAGTGTGTGAAAGAAATCTTGCAAAACTTTTTCTAAACTAGTGAGGAAGTAGTTTGTAATAAATTTAGGGGACCGAGCAGCGCAGGTGCTGGTAACCTATTGTTTTTGTTCTGATTCTTTTATTTATTTTTATTTTTTATTTTTCTCCCCTCCCCTTTCACCTAAAATTCCCGTGAACTGGTTTGGCCTAGAATCACCAAACTTGGCAGGTTTGTTGGGATTGCCAAACTCTTGGATCCTCTATATTATGACGCAGATTGAACACCTAGTGGCGCTGTAGTGCACGTGACAAAATTTTGACATTGACACACCCACTGCCGACACCTCGTTTCACCTCGTCACAAAATTTGGTATACAGGTCCCTCTGCTCAGGCCGAACAAATATGCCTCAAGGGCCCATAAAGTCCGCCATATTGGATTTTCCGTGAATTAGCATTTTTTGTAAAACACTTAAAATGCTACTCCTACAAAATGTGAGCGATTTGCACGAAACTTGGTGTGTGCACTCAGCTCACGGGCCTTCCTTAATGCAGTACTTTTCTAAGGCTTAGGTCAAGAAATGGCCAAATGACGAGCCAATGAATTTTCAATGGCCGTGGCTTATCACAAAAATACTAATAATTCCAAAACCATTTTACAGAAAATTCTGAAACTTGGTATGTCTCTTAACATTAACATCAGGACTTGACCTCTGCAGTTTCAACCCAATCAAGCCATGTGGTGGCGCTATAGAAATCCAAATATAAGAAAATATTTAAAAATTCACTAAAAATCATTGACAAAATGCCCCGTTTGATTTTGAGTCACAAAATTTGGTGTACAAGTTCCGCTGCTCATGCCCGACAAATTTGCCTCAAGGAACCATGAAGTCTGCCATCTTCGATTTTCCTAAATCGAAACACTTGTAACTTGTAAAACACTTAAAATGCTACTCCTCCTACAGAATTTGACCAATTTGCAGGAAACCTGTTGGAGGGACTGCCCACATCCCTTCATACATGCATTACTTTTCTAAAGCCTATGTTAAAAAAATGGCCAAATTAGAAGAATGACTTTTGCATTGGGCATGGTTTATCACACAAATGCAAGTAATTCTAAAACCATTTGACATAAAGTTCTGAAACTTGGTGGGTTGATTGTGAGTTAGATCAGCCCTGCAGTTTTAACCCAATCAATCCACGTGGTGGCGCTATAGAAATACATATGTTGGGATGGCAGGTATGCCATCCGCCAAGTACACTATCTATGCTTAACAGGCTGTCTACCTACCATACCAACTGTGAAAGTTCCTGTAGCTTAGTGGTTAAGGCATTGTACTCCCTTGTAGTAGGTTTGTGGTTCGATCCCCACCTGTTCATAAATTTTTTTTGAGGCTCACAATGTGCACGTCATGCTAAGAATGTTCTTTTAACATAAAACAAGTTTATTTTTATTGCAAAGGCAAAGAAATTTCACAATATTAACTGTTAACTGTTTGAATTATGAAGTCAGTAAGCCAACACAATCTGATACCGCAACACAAAAGTCTTATTTGGCCTGCACATTTCTGTTAACCTGCTTTGGCCTAGTGGTCACAGTCTTGACTTTCCATGCGTTAGGTCAGTGGTTCGATTCCTGCCTGGTACCAATGGCTAAGTTGATGTTTGGCAAAATTATTGTACAAATGCTATGCTTCTTTTATTCTTCATTTCACAGTAACAAACGCCTTTTTATTGCAAAGGTTCAGAAATTTAACAGTATCAACAGTTTCACTTGTACTTAAAAGATGTAAAAGGCCGCCGACATGGTCCAGTAGCTTACGATACTACCGACCAACGAAAGATTTACCGCAGGTCACGTTTACACAGTTGGCTTTGGAAACAAGTATCCATTTGTCAGACACAGAAAATAAAGTTTTCACACAAAATATGATCTGGTACAGAGCGCGTTGTTGCAGTAATGTAAAAAATCTATTCATAACTGTGCCATTGGCTACATGTTTTTAACTAACATTTATTTTTCTCACACAAAAGCCGACAAAAACATCTGTCTGTGTAGGCCTACCTATTGTCATGTTGCGGTTTTGCAGGCAAGATTTCTTGATTCATTTGCAACAAAAAGGATGTGCACTTCAGCTCTGTTCGGGTTACGGTTTTCGCACATAATGTCACCTTAAAAATGAAGTAAGCTACTAGGAAAATTAAGAATTTACGATAATACGCAAGCCCTTACGGGATCAGGTTTAGATGCCATTTTGCAGTCTCTGTGTTTGAGAAATGCTGCTCATGCCGCTCGGTCCCCGGGAATCGCTGCTTGCAGCTACATTTATTACTGTTCTTTTTTTTTTAAACTTCTTTCATTCCAAACAATCAAAGGGACACCTAGTGGCATAATTAGGGACTGCATTAAATGTGGAAACTGGGCTAGATCTTTACAATTTCAGATGACTTGACTTGTGACTTGCTTGACCTGAGCAATGACTTGATTTGTCTTACTTGACTGTTAGTAGGGACTCGACCTGACTTGCTTGATTTGTAAGACTGTAACTTGGGACTTTACTCGAGACTTACTTGTGACTTGCACATGACTTACTCCCACCTCTGAGTTTGTGGTTGCGTGAGTGTCTGTGTGCGTGCCTGTGTTTGTGCATGTGCACGTGTGTTTGTGCGTGTGTGTGTGTGTTTGGGCGTATGCTGTGTTGCGTTGTAGGATTAAAGCCATACTGTTGTGTCCAGGTCATACTGCCAGTCTACCAGGGCAACGTGTTCCTCCTCACCTCCAGCATCTGCATGCCCACTCAAGAGGCGGAACTTTCCAACTTTCTGGTGAAGCAGGCTGGTCAGTATGTGCCTTTGGACAGTTATCTCTGCTATTGCACATGAGTAACCATCCAGACTCCGGTGGTGTTTCACTGCAAAAGGTTACCCTTTTTTCACCCTGCTTTTTTGTTTTATGAGTCAAAGTATATTTATAAGTTAACCCGATCCACGTTGACCCCCTAGTGGTAGACGTATCCGTCCCAATTACAGTATTCATGTTTGTCTGAAATGATAAACTACAGCGTTAAGAAAACCCTGTAAATTTTGACACAGGATTGTTTGAAAGGGTCGCTGCTTGCGAAAACTTCAGCCTCTTCTGTTGCACTGCAAGGCAATAAAATATTAGGGGGCTATTAATAGCCCAAAGCGCTCACGATCCTCGTCTTGCCACAGACTGTAAAATGCATTAAATGCACCTTTAATACATGCTAAGAAAATCATGTTCAGATATAGAAACAATAATATATCTTTTTTTAAATATACAAATAATCATTCTGTGTTTTCCCTTGCTTACTGTACTATATACAGTACTCGATGCATTTTCATGTTTAGAAGACACCTAATTTCTCAATCTCTCGTATAAATATGTTTATGTAACCAAATATTATACCTGGTAGGAAGCTACAATTGTTTTCTGATTAACTCTGAAGAGTGTATCTTGTTACATTTCGCCATAGCCCCGTACAGTCGACATTTCCACAGTGACCACCTATCGCACTTCGGGCTGAAATACGTTGCTGTTGTTATGTAAAAACACACATGCTTGCGTATGTTTAAAAAATAAAATTAAAAAAAACCTATTTAAAAACAGTTGGCTACATAGTTTATGCGTATTATGTACAAACCCCAATTCCAAAAGGGTCAGACCAAGCTATTTCAATGAGGATTGCTGATTTTGCATGCTTAGATCTCAAATTGTTCTCATATTTTTTTCACACAATGCTTGTCCATCCAAGTGAATAAAGCTGAACTTTTGATATTCTGCATAGTTGCAGCGATAGAAGGGTCCAAATAGGCCAAAAAATGTCTGCCATCATGGGGGTTGGAACCTTTTATGTGAGTGTATTTCAGGAAATAAAAATCAGATTTTTGGAGGGATAATTTACATTATATTACATTATAGTCATTTGGCAGACGCTCTTATCCAGAGTGACGTACATAGTGCATATTCGAACTACGAACAATTTCACAGAACTCATAGAATACATATTTGTCAAAATATTTATGCTGCCATCTATACAGGGCATCTAAAAAATTATTTTGTGGTTTGTCTTCAAGGATAAAAAGTTACATGTGGGCATATTAGTAGAATCTTGAAACTTTCACAATTTAAGCATTGTGACATGTAGCTAATGGGCGCGTTAAGTAACTGAGTGCTCACGGTGAGAATGCTTAGTGTGAGCACTGAGCGGATTTTGAATCACTTAGCGTTCTGCTCTACATGAGCGCTGAGCAACTGTCAACAACCGTCTGAGTACTGACAGCTCCGTCAGCAGAACACGCTCACATACACACAGGCCTACACACACTGAAGCAGTATTTTTCAATGGAAATTATTCAAAGTAGCACCAAAATGATTGTGTGACAGTCAAATTTACTTTATTTAACACGTTGATTTTACCATTAAATCGTTATTATCATTATAACGATGTACTTCCGTATTGCTCCTCTCTGATCCACATCCAAAAGTGCTCAGCTACACTCTGAGCAGCTCATAGTGAGCGAAACTGAGCAACCCGTTAAGTGCGTTCTTCGCTCTGAGCGAAGCTGAGCTGCTCAGTTACTTAACGCACCCAATGTGTACAGAAAGCCATCATTCTTATGAAATTTGTTCATAGTCAAAATAATTGTTCAATCATAACTCCTACATTAGGCCAGTGTGATGTACTATGCATATTGGACACTAGGTGGCAATTGACCCAAAAGACTCAATGGCCACAATTTACACCTTTTTAACACTAGTTTAGATCTCAGTCATCAGATTCAATGAGGAAGAATGACTAATAAATTTAGCTCAAATCCTTGGTAACTGGGTATGATGTGTGCAGCAGCATGCATGTTTTACAGTAACCGTACATTGAATCACAATTTCTCCTTGTCTTCTTCTTTATTGAATTTCATAACTGAGATGTGACTAAATTAACTTTTGGTGGGTCACCTTAATAGCCAGAAATAATGATCTCATTGGACGAGACAAACACACACTCAGACAATCATGTCTACAGTTATCACTCGGGTCAAGTTTTTAGTTCAGTCATGATGATCTGAAACTCTGTTGGACTATTTTAAACAATAGGTGTAAACCGAGCCAATGCAGGGCTACTCACAGTTTTGGAGGACCAGGTTGTGCACAATTTCCATTCCTAGTCATTGTTTATTTTCTAAGCTCCATTTTAATAGTGACTAAAACAGTGACCTCTAGTGACCAATGGCAATATTTCATTAAAATAATAGTGTGATGTACTACTGCACATATTGGACACTCGGTGGCAATGACCTTGAAAAGCCTTCACTTGACCTGGTTTTGACTTTGCCGAACCTGACGGCTTGAGAGGAAGCTTATACTAACTTCCCCATGTTCAAATTTCAAAAGGTTGGTCTCAGCCTTCTGGTGCTGTTAGCCTCCTCATTGTGGCTTGAAAATCTGATCCGCTATAGGTTTTTTAAGGTCAAGGTCCCATATATATCTTTAATTAACCATGAAGGAATTTCATAAGGGTAATGACACATTCTACACATTAAATGTATGCATGTAAAATGTCAAAGTTATGAGGCTGAACAAATATGCCTGCGTGTGATTTTCTAACATTGAACATATACCACAAAATATTTGTATTATGGTTTCTATACATGCTTTGCTTACATTTTTGCTATCCATATGTTTGTAGTGGTTACTTTAACAATCATTAAAGAAATCAGATTGATATCTTTATTATTTAAAGAGTAAATGTTATCTGGAAATGGTATGTCAATAAAATATGGTCATTCTGGACCTTAATTGAACCTTTATATTTCATAAACTATTAAGAGCTCAAACTTCTTTTTCTTTCATATGGGTGGTTGAAGAATGTGTACACCAAAAATAAACTGATTCTGAGCAATAGGCCCACCACCCTCATTGAAACTGCCTGGTTTGACTCAGAAAAGTTGGGACAGTATGTAAAATGCATATAAAAGCAGAAAGCAGTGATTTGTAAATTTTTACATATATTTAATTGAAAACAGTACAATACCAACTTTATTGATTTTTGTAAATATACGCTTCCGAATTTGATGCCTGCAACACGTTCCAAAAAAGTTGGGACAAGTGCAAAAAGAAAAAAAAGACTGGGAAGTTCAAAAAACACCTGTTTGGAACATTCCACAGATAACCAGATGACGCTATCATGACTGGGTATTAAAGGATATCAAAAGACTATCTTATTTTCAGTGGTCCACTTTGTAAGGCCGTTTTTAGTGTGTCCCTTTTTGATGTGCAAGAATAATTCTAAATGATATAAAAACTAATCGAACAAAGCTAAAGCCGTTAGATCATTTGTAGCACGGCCTTTTTAGTGCATCAGACTGCGCTTCTCCTTCCATTGACGATCGGATGAGAGCTGGCGTGAGATACGTGTGTAAATAGCTCCACGCGGAGTCAGCTTGCCGGCTGACGTGGTCGGATAACTCAAATCGATGTACAACATTAGCTGTGGCTAGCACTAACTGTAAGTTAACCCAAAATGTTAAATTTGTTTTAAATAGCACTTTGCGTACTTACAACTGTTGTTTATTGAATCCCTTTGTGGCGCATGACTTTTTAAAGGAACAAGATTTTCTAATTTCAGTTTTTTGCAATTCCTTAGGCTACATTTTAAGTCTCAATGATTTCCCCTTTCTTGCAGCCCCAGACAGTGGCCTACCCTTAAGAGGCTAGACAAGCATACATAAAACTATAAATACCCATATGAAAAATTTGTAAAAATCATATATTTTAAGTGTACAATTTTTGTATGTTTTGTTTGTTTTCTTACATGATTATGGCCCCTTTCATGCAAATGTATTGAACATGCAATCCATTGACAATTATGATTTAATATATTGGTGTAGCACACAATCATGTGGCTAACATGTTGTGTGATTACTGCAGTGCATTCACTAGTTAAATCTTTTGATCACAGTTTTTATTATTCTATGCATAGTTATGAACATCACAATTTCTTAATTTTACAATTAGTAGCCCCTGCCCCTGTCCCCATCTTCAGAGTTCAGGGGGGAGTTAATCATTTGATACAATTTGTGTCAATCGTGGATGAAAGTGAATGACAGGGGCTATATGTTTCTTTGAGGGCTCAAAACTCTGTTCTGTGTGCTCATTTTCATATATAAAGCTGCTCAGGCCGTTCGGTCCCCGGGAATCGCTGCTTGCAGCTATATTTTGGAATTGGGGTTTGCATATACTGTATGTAATGATTTTTCAATTCATGTATTCTGTTTCGAATTTCTGATTGACACAGCCTCTTCAATTTGAACTTTAAACTATGGATGTGCAGTGAATATTTTTTGAGATATTGACACTTAAATAAAACTAGTAGAAACTAGGTGGAAATTGCCTCTGGAGGGCCGAAGTCAATAGGGTTAAGGCAGTTTTTTTTTCTCATCTTGTGTTTTCAGCTAAACAAGGTGACTGG
The DNA here is from genome assembly GCA_029718625.1 of Synaphobranchus kaupii. Lineage (NCBI taxonomy): Eukaryota > Metazoa > Chordata > Actinopteri > Anguilliformes > Synaphobranchidae > Synaphobranchus > Synaphobranchus kaupii. The sequence continues at coordinate 12,670,824 of CM056386.1, forward strand.
AAAGCAGCAAAGTTGAAGGTGAGTGCTTTTACTGTTCACCCAGCTGTGCTACGGTTAGACTGTCTTGTGACCGCAGCTGAGCTTTGACCATTACGATGATCTCTTCCCCAGGAACACAAGCGTGCATTCGAGCAAATGTGGATCTGCTTTTTGAAATACAAGGTAAGATTATGAGTGGCTGTGCCCAGTGATAAGCCCCTCCTCTAGGCTGCAAGCCCCACCTCTGTGACCATGGTGTCCCACCCCCTTGCAGTTGCCTAGCAGCATGTACAAGAAGGTCCTGGTGATTCTGCATGACTCCATCCTGCCCCATATGAGTAAGCCCACTCTGATGATCGACTTTCTGACTGCGGCCTATGACGTGGGTGAGTCTATAATACCATATGTGACCCGGTACGGACTTCGAATACATGTTTCGCATGTTTCTATTTTACAGGAGAGGCAAAAGATGTAATAAAATCACTATTCGGTCAAAATTTAGTTAATACCAGAATCGCAATCCTGAATATCAAATCTGCAAAAAACCTGCTAGAACTAGAGAGGTCGATGCTTTCGCCAGCGAAGCGATGAAACGTTTTAACAATCATGCAGAACTTGCCTGTTTTCTTCAAGCTGTAATGTATAATTTCAGAGACAGTAAAACGTGCATACTGTAATTGCGACGGATACGACTACCACTAGGGAGGCACAATGGATAGGGCTACTTCTGTAATACAGAGTGAAATTTCTGTAGCCTATGCCCAACAACACTGGTTACGTGATTTTCGATTTTCTCAGAACAGCTAGAAACTTTTTTAAAACGCCCTTTTAAACAATCACTTGCACCTGTTTTTACAAACTATTTCCACAATGCTGATTGGTAGGCTAATAAACATTTTTTTCACATCTTTCTTTGTGCACCAAGCGAACCTGCTTTAATCAGTAACTTGTTGGAGTAAATGCACTGATTTAGATTATTTATTTTTTATTTTTTATTTTATTTCACTGAATGTACTATTACACTGATCTGACTTCTCACAATGCCTTAGGGTGGTTTAACCATAATGTTTGTGAATGAAGCTCTTTCCCTCAACATATTCAAGACTCAAACTAAGTATTCAACAGTTTGCACCATTCATTGTTACCAACTTAAATCATTCCACTGATGTTAAACAGTCACATGATAGATAGGGGGAAGGTATTGACACAATCCTTTAATCTGCCATTAGTCCTCCAAGATAAAGATGCAAATTCGTTCAGGGCCAGACAAGCATTCATTTGCAAGGTATTGTGGGATAGCTACAGTTGAAGTCGAAAGTTTACATACATCGTAGCCAAATCCATTTAGGATAAGTTAGGATCACAACTTTATTTTAAGAATGTGAAATGTCAGAATAATAGTAGAGAGAATGATTTATTTCAGCTTTTATTTCTTTCATCACATTCCTAGTGGGTCAGAAGTTTACATACTCTGTTAGTATTTGGTAGCATTGCCATTAAATTGTTTAACTTGGGTCAAACATTTCGGGTAGCCTTGCACAAGTTTCTCACAATAAGTTGCTGGAATTTTGGCCCATTCCTGATAGAACTGGTGAGTCAGGTTTGTAGGCCTTGCTCGCACACGCTTTTTCAGTTCTGCCCACAAATTTTCGATTGGATTGAGGTCAGGACTTTGTGATGACCACTCCAATACCTTGACTTTGTTGTCCTTAAGCCATTTTGCTACAACTTTGGAAGTATGCTTTGGGTCATTGTCCATTTGGAAGAGCCATTTGCGACCAAGCGTTAACTTGCTGGATGATGTCTTGAGATGTTGCTTCAATATATCCACATAATTTTCCTTCCTCATGACACCATCTATTTTATGAAGTGCACCAGTCCCTCCTGCAGCAAAGCACCCCCAGAACATGATGTTGCCACTCCCGTGCTTCAAGGTTGGGATGGTGTTCTTCGGCTTGCAAACCTCACCCTTTTTCCTCTAAACATAACGATGGTCATAATGGCTAAACAGTTACATTTTTGTTTTATCCGACCAGAGGACATTTCTCCAAAAAGTAAGATCTTTGTCCCCATGTGCAGTTTCAAACTGTAGTCTGGCTTTTTTTTATGGCAGTTTTGGAGTAGTGGCTTCTTCTATGCTGAGCAGCCTTTCAGGTTATGTCGATATAGGACTCGTTTTACTGTGGATATACATTGAAGGGAAAAAGAAACGCAACAATGTCTTGAATATGGAAAGCCTTTGCTACAAGTGTAGTACTTTCATAGAATGTGTGAATTTATTTTAAACCTGATGACAAGTAAAACCGCTTGTGTGTTGAAGCATTGTAACTCCTCAGTCACACAAAATGTCATAAAATGTGCACTTTTGCCTAACAAGGTAAATGGCAAAAATGCCTACGTATTCGGATCTCAATTGAGTCTCAGAAGTCCTGAATTGAAAGCTCAGGTCACATAAAGCAAGAGGCCACCCTTTGTCAGTTTCCGATGTTATCCATAATGCCACGAATCTCACAAGAAGAAAGGGAGAGGGCCGTAGGCATGCTGGTGGCAGGCATGTCATGTGTCTACTGTGTCACGCCTACAGGCAAGATTTCAGCAAACCGGCAGGACAGTGGACCGTCCAAGATCTGGTCGTCCTCGTGTGACAACACCGGCACAGGACCAATACATCAGACTGGGCAGCTAAAACGATTTCTCAGATGGGTCAAACTGCCGCTGCAACTCCTGGCACACACAATGCCTACATTAGTCCAAGAAGAGTGAGGAACATACTCCGTGCTGCTGGTCTCACCACAAGGCGTCCTAACAGAGGGCCTTCACTCACCCCTGCAAGACATTGTGCTCGACAGAACTGGTGCAGACAGAGGCTGCGATGGACTCGGTTGCAGTGGCATCAGGTCCTATTCACAGATGAGTCATGCTTCTGCCTGTTTCATGCAGTTGGGAGGATCAGAGTCTGGCGAAGAAGTGGAGTGGTCACAGATGCACTTTGGGATGCAGGTGTACGGGTGCTGCCTTGGCCTTCCTACTCCCCTGATCTGAACCCAATAAAGCATGTGTGGAATGTGCTGAATCACAGCATCAGCAGACATGGTCCTCCACTTTCTAATAGAGTACTCAAGTGAGTAGGTCAGTCGTGGGCGGAGTCTGGTTTCGGAAGTAAATTCCCTATGGAAAATAGAATGGGCTTCGAAGACTATCGACTATTTCTTGAAATCTGATTCATAGAATGAGCCGAAACGTTCCTGGATTAGCCTGTGTGGTACAAGGATATAGACCATATATCGCATATTCCAATTTTTATTTTTTAAAGTAATGCATTAATCATTGTAGTTCCACTTGTAGTCCACTTTAACGGACTGCATATCCAGTACTGCAACGCACGGGTGGTTCTCGACCAATAAGATATCATCTCGTCTGTCTGCTCTGGCAGATGGGAGTAGGCTAGCTAGTGACAGACCGCTCAAGACAAGCTAACGTTAGCTTGCTAAGTAGAGAAGCCCGCCCGACAAGGTCAGAAACTATGCTACGGTTAACCACATAACGCAATTCTAGCTTTTAGTCCTTCAAGCAAGCTAGCTAACGTTAGAAAAAGGTGTTTAAAAATGGAGATGTGTGCTACTGCTGGCTAACGTTATATGAAAACGTCTGGCGATAAGGCTGCTCGTTCGGAGGGAATTATGGGACGTGTAGTTTTTAAACAGTGCCAGCGCTGGGATGTTCACAAAAAAATACCAAAACGTAAAATATACTCGAAGCTGGTCCAGAAAAACGGCATAGTTTGCGAACGAGCGTTATATTGAACAATCCGGGAAATTGACGGTAAGACTTAATCAGTAGAAATGGTTTAAAAGTAAGCTTTAGTTAATGTCTACGCTCTAAATGAATGGGGAATTTACTTCCGAAACCAGCGTGACGTAGTCACTTGAGTACTCTATGCCCAGCAACTGCGTGATGCACTTCTACAGGAATGGGAAAACATCGCGCAACGACAGATACAGACACTTACTGATTCTATGTAACAAAGATACCAAGAAGTTAGGGGTGTAACGATTCATGCGATTCATCGATGAATCGATGGTCAGTACTACCGATGCAATTAAATCGATCTGCTAAAATAAAAAAATAGAATGAATCGCTTTGGCTTCACCAATAATCGATATAAATGCTTTAAATCTAATGAATCGCGATTCTTAATTATGATTATTGTTTTAAGACTTAGTTTACACATTTTTTTGTGAAATGCGGTAATCCGTAACTCTGTCATCAGCTACAGTGTTTCCCCTAGATTTTTTTTCAGGCCGGGCGGTGAAAGTGCGCCATTTTGCGTAGAGGCGGAAACTATAATTACACCCTCATAATATCAGCGCTGCCATTGAAAACAACCGAAGCTGTTTTGGCAAGGGTTTTTCCAGATGCTATTTTGATCATTCCCGCATTCTGCGGTAAGGGAAATATTGCAGCTACATTAAAAAAAATAAAAAAAAGATTATATATATATATTTTAAAAAAAGAATAATATAAATTATTTATTTTTTTCATTAAAATTATTTATTTTCCCTCTTGTCCCGCCCGGCCAAGATAATGGTAGGGGAAACACTGAGCTAGTCAGCCTGCAAGGAAGTACCGCTCTCACTCACTCACTCACCCACCCACTCTCTCCCCTGCCAGCATGTAGCCTATTGAAAAATGTTCAAAATAACTGAGCCATGTTTAATTACATTTTTGTATTCAGCATAAAATATTATGCAGGACTACTTTTTTTATAGGATAAATATGTTTAATAAGTAATTCTGTTGTCTGTTTATTTTTTCACCTTTCAGAAGAATACAGATAGTCTCACTCGCATTATTGCATGTTTATTTCATGGATATAGAATTTTGGTTAAAAGTTACTGAATCGAATCGTGGTTTACAGAATCGAATCGAATCGTTCCACACAAAAAAAAAGTGTCCTTGAATCGAATCGCCAACTACTGAATCGTAATCGAATCGAATCGCTGTGAAGCCAAAGATTCACACCCCTACAAGAAGTAGTGGCTGCAAGAGGTGGCCACACACATTATTGAAGTGTGACAATTGTTATTGGTTTTCTAGTGTTTTACAGTCCACTTTTGCTTACTTGTTGTTCATTTGCATTGTTTATGTTAATAATATTGTTTACATTCCTTAATCTTTGTTCACTATTAAATGCATGGTCATCACACATAGGATTGTGGGTTCAAGCCCAGCAGGGCACATGCTATTAAATTCATGGTCTTCAGTCACAAAGAGTGTTGCGTTTCTTTTTTTCCTCAGTGCAGATACTTTTGTACCTGTTCCCTTCAGCATCTTCACAAGACGCCCCATACCTATAGAGGACCGAGAGTTTGTCACTTTTCAGGGTTTCCTACAGAAGTAACCACAATGACCATAGACTCTCAGCCCTTAAAAACATTAACTTCTGTATGTTCTGACCTCATGTAACCACACAGCATTCAGATACAACTTCACACATCCACACAATAAAGCCCCAAACTTGGGTTATTTTGCCGTTTTTCTCCTTCCTCTTCCGCTCCTTCTTCCTATTTTTCCTGCCAAACTGCCTGCCTCCGTCACGATGTTATCCACTGGGGGTAATTATTCTTTGAGGGTATGGTCCGTATACCTGCTCATCAAGCTTATCGCCCAATAAAAACGTTTCATACTAATGTTTATTAATGTTAATATAGCTAATGGCTTCATGTTTTCCAAGAAGCTACTGTGGCCTAATGGTTAGCGGTGCTGTCTCTCACATATAGGATTGTGGGTTCAAGCCCAGCAGGGCACATGCTATTAAATGCATGGTCATCAGTCACAAAGAGCGTTGCGTTTCTTTTTTTCCTCAGTGTAGATACTTTTGTACCTGTTCCCTTCAGCATCTTCACAAGGTCCTTTGCTGTTGTTCTGGTTGATTTGCACTTTTCGCACCAAAGCGCGTTCATCTCTAGGAGACAGAACGCGTCTCCTTTCCGTTGCGGTATGACTGCTGCATGGTCCCATGGTGTTTATACTTGCGTACTATTGTTTGTACAGATGAACGTGGTATTCCGAGTCGACGTGTAATAGCAGTATAAAGTGTATATTTCTCAAACCGATTGTACCAGACAATAAATGACCACTGCATTTTGAAAGGAACATCTCGATGTGTAAAACCAATGGTAGGATTGTATATTTATTTAATATTTAGTAGCAGATATTGCTCATATAATACGTGGTAAAATGAGACAATAATTTTACATAATTATTATCATTTGAGTGAGCAGGGCTTTTCACTGCTTTTTTGGCATACGATCAGGCTGTTGTTGGGTTTATCTTGTTGCTATGATGGAATTCAAATTTTATATCATGAATAAATATATTTATGAACTCAAACATAGATGCTATTATCCACTATCTCACGCATGGGTAGGTATTGACTGGGTGGGGGGTTGCGTGTTAAATGGACTTGCTACGGGAAAGTAGTGACACTTAGAAACTCCGTATTGCGCAGAAATCGTCACAAATCGTCTACCAATAAAGTTAAAACAGAGTTTGTGATTTCCACTAATAGTTTGGCTGTAGGAGCAACGAATGTCTCAGTTGAGCAAAATGATGGCGCCGGCGCCATTATCACTATGCATCTACGCAAAGGAGTTAACCTAATTAGAAGGCAATCATGCATATTTGTTCCCTGGGGCTTTAAAGCACCAGTCCCTTCTGCCCAGTTTTTATAATGTTGCCACAGAATATAAGCTCTTTAACAGTGCCTGTGACTGTAGCTTCTGCAGAGTCATTATTTTCTAAACTGAACTAATCAGAAGCAAGGCAACGCAGCTGCTAGTCTACCACTTGTAGTTTAGTAGTAGCCTACTTGTATAGACGAGTAGCAAGACAGCACTACAGGAATCTCAAGTAGAAATAGGCAGATTTAATTTATTTACCTTGATTGTATTGCTTTGCAGCCCAATTGTTTAGGCAAATTGCCAGACAAAAACCCGCTTTCTACAATAAAGACTCACTATAAAGAGTGAGTGACAGAGTGACTGAATTCATCCTATTGTCTACTTTCTTCCTCATTGTTATATGATGCGTACCTATGACTGTCACTGGCGCTGAAATAACGACATGACATGTATGCGGCTGCCTATCTTCGGGGGTGGGGGGCGGGAACCTTGCGTGGGGGCACAGAGAAACTGTGGTCTGAACATATGCTATATTTTGCTAAATTATGACTTATGACATATTAGAGCTACATAGTATTTGTTTATAAAGACAGCCATTTGGTAATGTTAGCTAGTTCTTGCATTGGAAACAACATCACATGTAGCTTGGAGCTCTTGGAATAGCAGTTGTTTTGTGTCGAATGCAAGTAATAGCTAGCGTAGTAGTGGATGTTGAATTTTCCAACCTATTCCGTAACCAGTGTTGGGCAAGCTACTTGGAAAATGTAGCAAGCTAAACTACTAGTTACGAGGGGTGTAACGGTTCTGAGACCGAGACCGAAACCGTGATACAAACGTCCACGGTCTTGTCGCGGTACTGGAAGACGGAACCGCGATACACCCCCTCCCCTAACCCACTGCCACCACTGCAGGTGCAGCCTGTTGAGCTCTCATTACGTTACTACTAATGTAAGAAAACGACTCATTTTTTATTTCACAATTAACACTATAACATGTAAATCACGAAATTATTATTCTATTTAAAGTTAGGGTAAGCTGCAGGGTTTTTCCTGGCAGAGAAATGGGTTTTGACGGGCGCACGCAGTGCGTGAGGAGCAACATTTTTTGCATTGGGATGGCAGGTATGCCATCCGCCAAGTTACGGCTTGGCGGAGCATGCCCCATACCTATAGAGCACCGAGAGTTTGTCACTTTTCAGGGTTTCCTACAGAAGTAACCACAATGACCATAGAGTCTCAGCCCTTAAAAACATTAACATCTGTATGTTCTGACCTCATGTAACCACACAGCATTCAGATACAACTTCACACATCCACACAATAAAGCCCCAAACTTGGGTTATTTTGCCGTTTTTCTCCTTCCTCTTCCGCTCCTTCTTCCTATTTTTCCTGCCAAACTGCCTGCCTCCGTCGCGATGTTATCCACTGGGGATAATTATTCTTTGAGGGTATGGTCCGTATACCTGCTCATCAAGCTTATCGCCCAATAAAAACGTTTCATACTAATGTTTATTAATGTTAATATAGCTAATGGCTTCATGTTTTCCAAGAAGCTACTGTGGCCTAATGGTTAGCGGTGCTGTCTCTCACACATAGGATTGTGGGTTCAAGCCCAGCAGGGCACATGCTTATTTTCCACAAGAACAATGTGCAACTGTTAAGTACTTTTCATTTATTAGACTGTTATTATTTTCACATTAACACATTAACATATTTTTATTGCAAAGGCAAAAGAGGTTTCCAATATTAACTGTTCAATGTTTCACTTGTATTTCACTTGTACTATATCAGACCCTCCCCAAACTTGTTTGGGTGTTACGTTCTGCTCTTGCGGTCATGACTGACTGACTGTGGAAACCGAACCTCAACGTACCCTTGCCTCGGCCAACATTTCTTTATTCATTAATTTCTTCACTTCAGCTCTATTCACTTTATCCTTTTCGCACATAACACAATGTCACTATAAAATTTACTACTAGGAAAATTAAGAATTTACGATAATAGCCTACATTAAAGTGATACCGCAGTCAAAAACCAACTTTTCCGGTTTAAAACAGATGTTTTGGGTTAGATTATGATCATACACAACTGCCTATGTCCGAAAATCTCATGTTTAGTCAAAATAGTTTTATATGAGTTTTTGTGTAGGCTTACCAATATGCTGGTTTCCGGGGATTCGTGACGTCACGAGATCCTTAACATAAAAATGGGTGGAGTTGAGGTGGCCCTAGGGGTGGTCTCGGCTGGACACGTGGTATAAAAGCAGAGACCCAACGTTTTTTTTTTTCCTCTTTGAGACAGACCCTTGTGCTGCTAACTAGCTAGTTCAAGTTCAATTGCTTTGTATTACTGCTAACGTTAATATTACGACTTATATAGAGCTACTAAGGCTACGTTCACACTGCAGGCCTTACTCAATTCCGATTTATTGCTGAGATCCACAACATAAAAAAGCTATCACATGGCACATCTGTTAATCTTCATGTGTAACATATAGCCTAACATCACTGCGCACCTATTGACACATTATTGGACCGACAAGCATAACGTTCGGTAAGCAGCTACATGAGAAAACCGTGAATAATGAATACCGTGCAACAAACCAAGACTATAATATGGACAGTTCTAACATTATTTTAAATCACAAAATGTTAACGCAGCTGTCCGCGAATGATACGTAGCCTACTTCCGACTTATTATGGTGTATCGTTTGTGCCCAAAAAAATCCACTGCTTTGCACATTTACCACTTATCTAAAATGACAACACATGATAATATAATGTGAATCTGTTGATAACCTACCCTGTACAATAGTGAGTTAACTAGCCCGTGCGCTACGTTCTAATGCCCTGCTAGCTACATCAACAATGTAGTAAAAAGTCACATTAATTCCGATCTGACAGACTGTGGTCGCTTTGGCACAATCGGTTATGTATCAGCATCTAATACCACATTCAAAAGTGACCCAAATGAGAATTGGAAATATCAGATTCAATGTGATTTTTCGCTGTTCACACGTCCATAAAAAAATCTGATCTGTGTCACATTTGAGGAAAATATCAGATCTGGGCCACTTTTTACCTGCAATGTGAACGTAGCCATAGAGAGTTATTCATCTACAACATCTTACTTTGGTATCTTTAGCTAACTTGCCTGCATTATGCCAAGGAGTCAGAAATGTATCGTTCCTCGGTGTAATGCCACCGGCTCCGTTAGCTTTCATAATCTGCAGAGAGACGGAATGTATCGATAAGTTAGGTAATGCAAAGCAGTCTATTGTGTGCGAGCTTAGCCCCGTTTGGTCCAGAGAACTGGTAACTTAGCTAGCTAGTTATTGCTATCATTTATGAATAATGTTAGCTAATAAATGATAACAATTCTCTCCGTACCAAGTGGAGCTGGGCGCTACAACCGGCCATGTTCAATATACTAACATTACTGTGTGACTGGGTTTTGCTGTGTATTTGAATGTATTTAATAGTAACGTTACTTTAGGCAGACAAACAAGCTAACTTAGCTAGGTAATGTTAGCTCTACCATTCGGTTACATCCCCGGTCCTCCCCTCGATCGCAAAGACGTTGCTCAACCAATACAGCCGGGGCGGCGGCTGTTGCTGCCAGTGCCTCGAATGAATACGGCTGTATTGCCCGAGCAACGTCTTCGCGAGGAGAGTCTTCCACCACGAAGGAATCCTTTCAAACTCCTCCACCTCAAAACTCCCTGCAGTACTGCTGTCACTCTTGTTGCTCGCCATTTTGTTGTTTGTTTAGTTGTGAGGAGAGAGCGTATTGAGTTCAGTGGGCCTGAGTCGGTTCACCAAGACACACCCTTTCACTCCTTGACCGTATGAATATTCATAATATGACTATGTGGCATCATAGTCATATGACCACACCTACTCACGAGTTCCAGTTCAAATTGAAGTGGTAAAAAAAGCCTTAGAAAAGGCTCTGCTGTATCTCTTTAAGAATTGATGAGTCTCCTTTAAGCTGCAATCCTTTAAGAGATCGGATTTATAAACCACCAATTCCCCAAACATATCAGATTCATGGTTAGTCACTTTAAAAAAAACAAAAAAACAATAGCCTCCGAATGTGGCTCTAGTCTACGCTACTCTGCAGATAATGTAGCTTACTGCAAACACTTTTAATTATAATAATAATAATAATAATAAGAAGAAGAAGAAGAATCTCTGGTATGTACTTTAGTAGTATCTATTGTTTTCTTTCTGGCTAAGATTCCTGGGAAATGTGCGTTGTCAAATTAAGCTTGTTAGCCAACGTTACTGTTGCCAGAGAAACGTCAGTGTGCTTCTAGTCAGGAAGCAGATACAAGCTAGGCTACTACGAAGTGAATCAACATGCCTTATAGCATTATACATTCATTGCACTACAGAAAACTCAACTAAACCTAGCTGTCCGGTACCAAAACATTTCCCGCAGGTAACGTTCTACACTACCGGAAAAAAACTGCGATCTGCTGTGCTTATGAACTCACTAGCTCGCTCGCTAGCTTGTAGCCCACACATGTAAGGTTGGAGTTACGCATCCGGCAATCCAGTGTTGAATAGTCTAACGTTAAATGTATTTCATTTTCTATAGAATACTAATAGCCCTATTTTAAAACTGTATTTCCATATTTTATTGATGGAAACTGTATGTCTTTCTGCTAGAATGTGTTTGCGTCTAGCCCATTGTGCATGCATGTCTCCATATAGACTTGGTTCATTAATTTACATGCTTCTTCATGATCCATAGCTCAGGTGGTGCTGTTCATTGTATTTCGTTACACATTAAATACTGCTCATCTACAAACTATTTTAATGTAATTGTGTGCTGTCTGTAATAGGATAACTGTTCTCATTCTTGTCAATAGAGGTCAATGGTTACGCGAATGTCTGCATGCATTTCTTTGGAATGCATGTCTCCATGTTTATTTTCATGCATTATTCATCATTAATTAGCTATAAAAAATAAGTGATATCAGATCAAAAACGTCTATGACGTTAAAAAAAAAGCCAAGTTTCTCACGCATAGCCTACATAGCGCTGTCTATAAGTCCTTAATTCCACCTTGCAAAAACTACGCCTGCCTTTAAAAGTACGGATATCAAAATGTGGCCAAGTTACAACTAACAATATTGCCAATCGTAGCTCACACTAAATAAACTAGCTCTATTCCAAAGCAATGCTATCCAAACTTTCCTAAATTATTTAATGCAACTTGGCCCTGTGTTTCTTCATCTTATCATCTCAAGAGAATGTGGTCAATGAAACTGTATGTGCCACATCAAACTGCAAAATGAAAATAATTTATTATGGAAATACTCTTATTCAGATGTGTTGCACTTAGAAATTAAACAGAAAAATTACTACACTATAGGGCAGGTTTGAACAGTCTGCATCCACTGCTTTGGGTCTATGAAAAGCACAGAATTAATCAAATGTAGTATTATTATTATTATTGTTATGTATTTATTGATTTATTTATTTGGATTTTTATCAAAACCTGTGTGGTCCTACAGAGCATAGATATCCTTGTGTTCACAAAATTCTGTTTGCAAATATCATAAATACTATTATGTTAAGAAAATTGGTACTAAAATTGCCACCATCTCGCCCACAAACATGTCTGGATACGTTTGTAAAAAAATATTACTCATTTTTATCTGCATTTATTTATTCATCACCCCTTTCTCTATTGTACATGATGTTTCTTGATATACAGTCAAGCCGGAAAGTCTGCACACTCCTTTCACCTTCTCCACGTTTTGTTACGTTACAGACTTATACTACAATAGATTGAGTTCATTTTTTGCCTCAAACATCTACACACAATAGCCAATAATGACGAAGTGAAATTTTAGAAAATATGCAATTTTATTTTACTGACAAAAATAGGTTATTTAGGGGTTACATATCTGTACACACCCTTAGCCTAATACTTGGTTGCTGCACCTTTGGCAGCGATTACAGCTTCAAGGCGTCTTGGGAAAGAAGCTACGAGCTTGGCATACTTGTTTCTGGACATTTTTGCCCATTCCTCATGGCATATCCTTGCAAGCTCTGTCAGGTTGGATTCATTCATTCGCTCGTCCGCATTTGCCAGAAGACTATTATTATTTATTTATTTATTTTTACTGTCGGGTTGAACGTCTTATGGATTTCCTTGTAGTAATGTCACATTCAAAGAATTTGACGTGCTCTATGAAAAGCTTGCACGAGTTCACCATGACTGGAAGTCAAGCATTCTGCTACTGCTTTTATGGCTCCCGTGCCGAAATCTGACTGCCTGTCAGAATTTGACAACCCCCCGCGTGCACGCGCGCCCACTCTGCATTATTAGCTACTTTCTTTGTGACTCTGCTCCTTCTCCTTTCGCGATTTCCGACTAATATCTTCCTTCTTTCGGTGGATGATTGGACCATTTTTTGTCACTGTCCGTACAGATAGCCTACTATTTTCTCATTTGAAATGCTCGGTTTTCGTGGCGTTCCGGCATAATTTAAGCAGCATAATTTGCAAGCATCAGTAGCCTAGGCCTTACGTTTAAAGCAGATAAAATGCATGTAAAGTAGGCTATAGTTTATTTTTAAAACGGCATTAACGTAGGCTAGTGAAACATAAAACAATCGCAGTTTGACAGCTACAAGCCCTGGGAACACGATTCTTCGTTAAGGTTAATGTAGACATATAAGTAGGCCTACAGGACAGCATTATGCATAGGCTACTTTATTGTTTATGTAGCCTACTTTAAGCGTTTCATTAGGCACCAATAGAGTTTCATTTGGCACAGATACTGAATTTATTTTTCACTGAGGTAGCATAACATAGGGGACTTTAACCCGTATCCCCAAATCTTCTTTGAAATATGAGTATATGTGTTCATATATGTAGATACTAATAATGCATTAATATTTTAAGGATATAGAGATTCAGATTCAATCTGACCCCCCTGTAACTGACCCCTTGTTGTCAGATATGCTTTGTCAGTATACAGAAGAAATGCTTTTGAGGGTGTACAGTAGAGGTCCAGATGTTACACCACAGTGATTGAAGGGTTTCTTCTCCTGACTTATTTTTCCATAGAGTTCAATAGGAAAATTTGCCCGGAGAAACAACCCTTCAAGTTATCCATCCATAACTACTGCATATCTGGCAGCAGATGGTTTGAGACTTGTTTGATACGTCAGACCCTTGATGACTTAGAGCCATTTAGCCAACCATACTGTTCCAGTGTAATTTTCAGCTAAATCTAGTCCAACCCCCCAATTCCCATAGAGATCTGTTCAAATGCAGAGAGGTGATAGCCTAGTATCGCTTGTAGGAGTACCAGAAAATAAGATATCAAGAGTCTTTTGATATTGTTGGGTCACAGGCATCAGGAAGTCATGGCATGCGAAGGATATGTGACCAAATATTAAAAATTATTACTTTATTCTACATTATGTTAAACTGTCCAATATTTTTTGATGCCTGAAAATGGGGGGGGACTATGTAGGCCTACAAAAGGTTCTATAATTTATAAACGGTTCATCTGATATGGATGAAAAAACCCTCAGCTGACTGTCTGCAATTCAACATCATTGTCATTGTATCCTTTCAAACTCAAAGTGCGAGAATATAGAACCAAAATAACAAAAAATGTGCCACCGTCCAATGAATTATGGTGCTCACTGTATGAACAAAACATTTTGAGGGTGTAGGCTACAGTAGAGGACCAGATGTGTCACCGCAACATAATGCTGTCCTGGACATTATGTCTACATTGAACTTAACGAAGAATCGTAGGCCATTCCCAGGGCTTGTAGCCTAGCTGTCAAACTGCGATTATTTTATGTTCCACTAGCCTACGTTAACGCCGTTTTAAAAAAAAAAATCGATAGCCTACTTTACATGGATTTTATCCACTTTTAACGTAGGCTAGGCTGATTAAATTATGTCAGAATTCCACGAAAATCGAGCATTTCAAATGAGAAAAAGAGTAGGCTATCTGTACGGACAGTGACACAGAAAGGCTTGATCATGCACCGAAAGAAGGAAGATATTAGTCCGAAATCGCGAAAGGAGAAGGAACACAGTCGCAAAGAAAGTAATAATGCAGAGTGGGCGCGCGTGCACGCGAGGGGTTGTCAAATTCTGACAGGCAGTCAAATTTCGGCACGGGAGCCATAAAAGCATTAACCAGCATTATAATTTCAGTAGCTAAATGGTGAACTCATGCAGGCTTTTCATAAACCACGTCAAATTCTTTGAATGTGACATTGTTGGCACACTACAAGGAAATCCATAAGATGTTCAACCTGACAGGAAAACAAAATCTTCGTCTTTTAATAAAAAATAATATATTTAGCCTAATTTAGCTGATCAGATAGCTAGATAGGCTATAGTAGGCTACCCGAGCTGATCAAAGATCAATCTTGCAAACTATTTAGCTAAGGTTAGTGAACTGATTCATATAGCCTACTGTATTTTATTCAGCAAAGTAGCCTATACTGATCTTCTTAACGTTACCTAACCTTCTGGCATGCTAGCTAGATCAGCAAGCTAACAATTAGTAGGCTACTAACTACACTCATAAAATGTAAGTGCGAATGCGACTGCGAGTGCCAGTGCGAATACGACTGCGAGTGCCAGTGCGAATACGACTGCGTGTGCCAGTGCGAATGCGACTGCGAGTGCCAGTGCCAATGCGAGTACCAATGCGACTGCGAGTGCCAGTGTGAATGCGAATGCGACTGCGAGTGCCAACGCGAATGCAACTGCGAGTGCCAGTGCAAGTGCTAGTGCGGATGAGTGACACGAGTAAACCTGCGAGTGAGATGTTGTGACCAATTAAAGCGCACAGTATAAGGCAATTGCATTCGCAGTCGCACACTCGCACTCGCAGACCATGCAAAAGTAGCCACTACCAGGCAGAGATGTATGGGGGATACATCTCTGCCTGGTAGTGGCTACTTTTGCATGGCAACGGCATAGTAACAGGTTCCATTGCTACTGATTCCTACTGATAAGGAGGCTGCTGTGAGGCCCCCTTTTTCACAGAGAGAGGTGAGACACCTCCAATTGAGCATAATGTATTGAGATAAAACACACACACATTAGTATTTTGTGCTTTCAATGAAGTGTTTGGTAGTATGTAAACTTATCATTGGTCAATGTATTGGATAATAATACAAAGATAAAGAAGTTCTGGCTCCTTCCAGGAAATGGGCCTCTGGCTCGTGAATGAACCTTGACCTTAACTTCTATGCATGGCATTGTGTTTCTTTAAACTAGCCCATCTGCTTGCAGTTACTTTAAAGCTCTTTGTTATTATAGAATACATTTCTAATCACGTATAAATGTATGAATATGGCATATAAAACATTGGGTTAAACAGCATTTTCTTCAATAACACATCGATACTAAAACATGAATAGCCTGTATTATTAAATATTTGCAGTCCCATCATCTAACTTAGCCTACTTAGCTGGATACCAACCCAGTTAGCTAACATTGCACTAACGTTAGATAACGTTATATCCGTAGCCTGCAGCCAGCTGTGTGATCTGGGATCTTTTAAATACTGTAAGGTCAATTTATACAGTAGGCTACTCCGGCATACACGAATATCGTATTGTCATTTATTCTTCGATGTCATGTCACGCCAGTAGCTAAGGCTACTGTAGCCTACGAGACTAGTTGCCCAGTTTTTTGTTGTTACTGAGACACTTGCTGTGTGCTTTAAGCAGCCAAAAAAGAGCAAGACTGTAAACGTAATGCAGACAAATCAATTTATTTGGTCATATAAATTTCCTTTTCAAAATGGTTGCGTTTATGGGGAAGTATAACGCGACTTAGTTTTTAATGCTAGCTCTATCCATCCATTTTCTAACTGCTTAATCCAAGTCACGGTCACGGTGGCAAGAGGGCAAGCAGAGTGGCCCAGGCATCCCTCACCCCAGCAACTTCCTCCAACTCCTCCAGGGGCATCCCTAGGCGATCCCAAGCCAGCTGGCAGATATAATCCCTCCAGCGAGTCCTGGGTCTACCCCAGGGTTTCCTCTCAGCTGGACGTACCTGGTACACCTCCATATGGTGATGCCTAGGGGACATCCTTATCAGATGTCCGAACCACCTCAACTGACTCCTCTTAATGCGGAGGAGCAGCGGCTGTACTCAGAGATTCTCCCGGATGACTGAGCTCCTCACCCTATCCAGGAGAGTAAGCCCTGCCACCCTACGGAGAAACCCCATTTCGGTCACTTGTATTCCCGATCTCACTCTTTCAGTCACTACCCAAAGCTCATGACCATAGGTGAGAGTAGCAACGAAGATTGAACGGTAAATCACGAGCTTTGCTTTTTGGCTCAGCTTCTTCACCACCACCGTCCGATACAACGCCAACAATACTGCCGCCGCAGCACCTAAACGGCGGTCAATCTCCTGTTCCCTTTTACCCCCACTCATGAATAAGACCCCGAGATACTTGAACAGTTGTTCCCCCCCTCACCTGAAGAGGACAAACCACCATTTCCCGGGAGAGAACCATAGCCACAGACTTGGAGGTGCTGATCCTCATCGCAACCACGTCACACTCGACTGCAAACCGTTCAAGTGCGCATCAGAGGTCACAGTGCGATGAGGCCAAAAGGACGACATCATCCGCATATAGCAGAGATGCCACCCTTAGGTCCTCGAACCGGACACACTCCAGACCTCAGCTACGCCTTGATATCCTGTCTGTGAAAACCACGAACAGGAGTGGAGACAAGGCGTAATTCTTGTCGGAGTCCAACACCCACATTGAACAAGCTTGACGTAATGCCAAGAATGCGAACACAGCTCTCTCCGAACTCCTCCCATGTCTCGGCTTTTGCTTCTGCGACTGCAGCAGCTGCAGCCTTCTTAGCCTGCCGGTACCTGTTTGCTGAATCAGAAGTCCCCTGCACCAACCAGGTCCGAAAGGCCTCCTTCAGCTTGACGGCCTCCCTCACCGCTGGTGTCCACCAACGGGTCCTTGGGTTGCCGCCAGCACATGCACCGTTTAGCTTATGACCACAGCTCTCAGCAGCCGCTTCCACAATAGAGGTTTTGAACAGGGCCCATTCAGACTCCATGTCCCCAACCTCCTCCGAGGCACCAGTGAAGCTCTTTTGGAGGTGAGAGTTGAAATAATTCCAGGCAGGTTTTTCCTCCAGGCGTTCCCAACGAATATCGTATTGTCATTTAATCTTAGATCTCATGTCACGCCAGTAGCCTAGGCTACTGTAGCTCATGGTAGCTAATTAAGCTAGCTCATGGTGATTAATTACCGGTTCCATTTCGACTTGTAGCCAGAACTGCATACCCAGCTGGTATGCAGTTCTGTATGGAATAGCGCCAACATAATGAAAATGCTGACACTGAAAATACAGACACTGACCCTTCTTCAGGCATAGCTACGGACGCTAGCATAAATGAGAACGTGGCTAAATGTTGCTCATATTAATGTTACTGGTTACATTATAAGATTTTTACAGTAGCTACAATGCGAGCTAATGACCTAACGTTATTCCTTTCAGGTGTACTTAATAATATCATCAAAATTCCCCCGATAGTTACGTGAAAGGCTCGGATGTCGCCATGAAGTGCGTCCCACGACTGAGGAGAACTTTCCGTGCTACCATACTTCAGTTCTCCAGAGTGCATAGCTACTCTCAAGCCTTGACTGAAGTGCGTACTCAGGAGCACGGTAGTGCGGAGCACTGGAGTATGTGGTTTGAGACACAACCTTTATCACTGTATGAAATATTTTTTTTTTTGCACTTGAGTTTTGGAAGTGCTTCGGAAAATGTAACGATGTAGCTTTTGTGTACGCTACGGCACTATTTCATTAAAAAAACAGATTTGCTACTGATTTAAGCTGTTTGATTTAAGAAATAGTGACGCTACCACCACGCTACTGGTAAATATAGTTAAACTAGTAGCTTCGCTATTTATAGTGACCCTACTGTCCAACACTGTCCGTAACGTTAATCTTTACCGGTGTCTACATAGGGATAGCTAGCCTAGCTGCTGTGTTGAAATTAAGCTTGCTTTTGAATTTTCCTACCCATTCCCATAACATTGTTGTTGCGTTCTGCAGTTGTTGAAATGAAGGTCTGTTGTGGCTCATATAACCCATGAAAGTGTATTATTCATTACTTGTTCGATGTACGTAAGACTCATCGCTTGATATTCTGGAGGCTTCCCGTCACAGTACGTTCAGCGCTGCCACCATCGTGCCCAAAGACACAGGTTGAGAGAGAAGCTGACAACCACTTTCGGGGGTGGAGTTTCGATCGAGGCTAGGGAGCTAGCGAGGCGGTGTCATGCTTTGGGTTGGAATTGCAGTTCTCCCTTGTGGACACTAGATGGGGTTTAAAATAATATATTTTTCCTTTAATGTACCAGGCTCTGTTTTAGAGGGAAGGTAGATTAGCTTTAGTGGCTCATGGCCCATGGGAATACTGAATGTCTCCTGCATGTATGTCTGATCAACGGTTGTTCTCTGTCTGTTATCATCAGGGGGCGCTATAAGCTTGTTGGCTCTGAATGGACTGTTCGTGCTAATTCACCAACACAATCTGTGAGTGAGGAGCATCTCTCTCTCTCTGAAGATATTATTTATCAAAGTTTACATTGTATACATGTTTATAGTCAGTCAACTTGGTTTGTGTGTGTGTGTGTGTGTGTGTGTGTGTGTGTGTCTGCAGTGACTACCCTGACTTCTATAAGAAGCTGTACAGTCTGTTGGAGCCGTCTGTGTTCCACGTGAAATACAGAGCGCGTTTCTTCCACCTGACGAACATCTTCCTCTCCTCCAGGTGGGTCTCTTGTCATCCTGGGGCACCTGTTTAGGTCATGATTTGTGTTCACTACTGCGTCAAAGCAGGACTGGCAACAGCTCTATGTACAGCAGAGGTGTGTTGTGTGAAATGAAACATACTTTAAAGTTCTATTTATTCAACAGACGCTTTTGTCCAGAGTAATTTAAAAGACCATTATGACAGAGAGCACCAAATGCAACCACAAGCGTTGCTTCACAAGCAGAACTGAGCAGGCTTATATGAGGCCGATCAAACTCAAAAGTGAATGGAATTCAGCATGTAATACATGAACACTTGAAACAATGATACAACTGATAGTGCTACAGTGAATGATAGGAGCCTACTAATTAGGGAGGAAGCATAGAATTGTACAAACCCCAATTCCAAAACAAGTTGGGACAGTATGTAAAATGCACATAAAAGCAGAAAGCAGTGATTTGTAAATTCTCTTTTACATATATTTAATTGAAAACAGTAGAAAGAAAAGATATTTAAAGTTTTGCCTTTAAACTTTATTGATTTTTGTAAATATACGCTAATTTCAGAATTTGATGCGTGCAACGTGTTCCAAAAAAGTTGGGACAGGCAAAAAAACAAGACTGGGAAGTTCAACAAACACCTGTTTGGAGCATTCCACAGGTAAACATGTGATGCTATCATGACTGGGTATAAAAGGATATCAAAAGACATATCTTATTTTCAGGTACTATACCTTCTCTGCATTTAAATGGATGTCTATGGGAATTGTGGTGTGGGACTAGTTTAAGCTGTAAATCAATAAATGTGAGGTATCAAACAAGCCTCAAACGATCATTCTGCTGCCAGATATGCAGTAGATATGGATGGATCTTGAAGGGTTTTTTTTCTTCTTTTTTTTTCTCGTGACTTATTTTTCCATAGAGTTCAATAGGAAAATTAGACAGGAGAAACAACCCTTAAAGTGATTCATCCATATCTACTGCATATCTGGCAGCAGTGTGATGGTTTGAGGCTTGTTTGATACCGCAGACCCTTGATGACTTACAGCCATTTTACCAATCATGTATTCCATACTGTTCCAGCATAATTTAGAGCTAAATGTAGTCCCACCCCCCAATTCCCATAGAGATCCATTCAAATACAGAGACGTTATAGTATTACTTGTAAGAGTACCAGAAAATAAGATATCAAGAGTCTTTTGATGTCCTTTTATAACCAGTCATGATAGCATTACTTGTTTACCTGTGGAATGTTCCAAACAGGTGTTTTTTGAACTGCCCAGTTTTTTTTGCCCCTGTCCCAACTTTTTTGGAACGTGTTGCAGGCACCAAATTCAGAATTACCGTATATTTGCAAAAATCAATAAAGCTGATAAGGTAAACATTAAATATCTTTTCTTTGTACTGTTTTCAATTAAATATATTTAATAGAGAATTTACAAAGGTTTGTGCTTTTAGTGCATTTTACATACTGTCCCAACTTTTTTGGAATTGGGGTTTGTATATAAAATTTTAAACTCGAGGTCAAGGTTGCTATGAATGGGAGTGGTCAGAGATCTAAGGCGTTAGGTCTGCTGGTTGTTTTTCAGCCTATGCCTGAAGAGGTAGTAACTGCATCAAATCTGTTAAAGTCATAAATGTCCGTTTTCATGTTAACACTCTGCCCCTATTTTGTCACTCCTCAGTCACCTGCCCATCTACCTGGTGGCTGCCTTCGCCAAGCGCTTGTCCCGGCTGGCTCTCACGGCGCCGCCTGCTACTCTGCTTATGATACTTCCTTTCATCTGTAACCTCATCCGCCGACACCCGGCCTGCCGCGTGCTCATCCACCGCCTCAGTGCATCTGATGGTATGCCCCTCCCCCACCCCCTTCCCAAAAACACTAGCCCCCAAGACACTCAGGGCGCTTGTACACTTGGCCCGATTGCTCGAGTCCGAACCTGATATTGTTTGTCTAATGGTTTGTTTGTTTTTTCATGATCGCTGGTTTGGTTTCACACTATAAAGATTTTTCCGAACCCCGATTCGTTTGCGGATAACTTCACGTCATCAACGTCAGTCTTTGTCGCGTCCACAGCCCACTACCAGCATAGCCTGTGAAAATGCAAAACAACGTGGTTGGCGTTTTTGATTTTATTTCTGTTCATGTGGTGTCACTACCAAAATGTGGGACACAATGAGCGACTGTCCCATCTGGGTGCATCGCACGCAGTAATGCTGCAGCATATCATTAGAAGGTGCGATATTCGTTTGCGTAGATATCGTAGCAGACGAACACAAGAAGTGATGCTACGAGCATTTTCTGCTTTAAAGGCTACTTGCAGCGCATTCGCATGTAGGTGTAAGGTAGCAGTAAGGAAAAAGCCCTCAATCGGCCCAAGTGTGAAAACGCCCTCAGAGTCCTCAGGGTTGGACATGGTCGGCTGGCCCAGACTAGGAGATATTATATCAACTGTATGAACCACACCAGACAGAGGGGAACACTGTGAAAGAGACTCAGGCAATCAGGAAGGTATCTGTGTGTTTTTAGGAAGTGGTATAATTGCATGTTGGGACTACTGCTACAACAGTATGGGATAACCTTGGTTCAGGACTGCTTTGGGAATCGTTAGCCCAGCTGGGGTTTTGTGATGAATGTTGAATAGAATGTCGGGTTGTTAAAAATTTTAACCTGCCATTATGCTGTAATTACTCTTAAGTAATTATAATAAAACAGTGATTTAGTAAAACTGTGAGCATTAATTACTGTCCCACTTGATTTAAAATAAATAAATACTTACACAACAGTCTTGTGTTACTATTTTGACACCGGTGTTACTTCCCTCTAAAACACCAGTATTACCGATATCAAACTTCCCTTTAAACTGATCATGGTCTTAACCTGTTTTCATTCATTTCCCCTGATTAACAAGTGTACCAACGATCTGAATAATCCCTTTAAAAGCCTGCTTTTCCACCTTGGCGGTTTGCTTATACGATGGCGAAACAGACACGCTCGTGCGTGTGTAGTGCGAGCAAGGAATAGGCTATATGGATCAATAGTTTGATCAATATTTTTCGGATGGACCATTACGACACGTTTTGATAAACACAATAATAATCTTTAACATTAGGGTTTAACACCAGCACGGGTTCCCGGTAATTCCCGACAGTGCTGTTATTTTAGAAAATATACGCTGTTAAATTTAGTAACAGCTGAGAATAAGCTACCAGAATATGGCTTCCGTCTCAACTTAGAAAACGCCAAATTAGTCTGCTTGTTTAACAAATTTCATTTGATTATACAATGAAGCATTGTCAAACATCAATTCCATGAGGCTGTTCTCATTGAGTTCTCAAAGTTCAAGCCTCATCCGAAGTTCTTTATGTGCATTCTATATTTTTTTTTTTGTCTTTACGTGCATTCTAATTGATTAATAACATTAATATTTTATGTTATTAATGCCTTATTTTGCCTTAATGTTGACATTAAATACACTAAAGCTGTCAGGTTGGGAACCCATAGGTTCACGCATATTGCCCCTTGTTTTATAATGTCCTGCTTAGGGAAATGTGACCCAACCTGTTTTACTGGTTGCTTAATGCTTTAAGTCCTTTGCATAGAAGGCGACGGCGGCGGGACATTTTTGCTCAACTGAGACATTCGTTGCTACTGCAGCCAAGCCAAACTATTTGTGGAAATCACAAACTAACTTTATTGGGAGATGGTTTGTGACGATTTCTGCCGAATATGGAGTTTCTAAGTGTCACTATTTCCCCGTAGCACGTCCATTTAACAAGCAACCACCACCTAGTCTATACCTACCCTTGCGTGACATAGTGGACAATAGCATCTATGTTTGAGTTCATAAATATATTTATTCATCATATAAAATTAGAATAAGGTCATAGCAACAAGATAAACCCAACAATAGCCTGATCATATGCCAGAAAAACCGTGAAAAGCCCTGCTCACTCAAATGCAAAATAAACTGTGAAAGTACTCTGATTCTACCATGTATTCTACTAGCAATATATGCTGCTAAATATGAAATAAATATACAATCCTACCATCGGGTTTACACATCGAGATGTTCCTTTCAAAATTCAGTGGTCATTTATTGTCTGGTACAATCGGTTTGAGAAATATACAACACCTTATACCGCTATTACACTATCTGAAACGTCGACTCGTAATACCCCCATGCCCTGTAAGCCTGTCTCATTCATTACAGTTAATTCTGGTTTAATTGTCAGCTTTTTTTTATACAATAGAGTACATTATAACCTAATTTATTTTTGATGTAGGCTACCGATGTTCATTGAAGATAGAACATTGAGCACAATTTTGCAGATGGTGGAATACTATTTTATGTTCATGTTATCATACATAATATAGGCTACGGCGTATATACTTGTCTCTTAGGGCATGACAAATGTTCATTCCAATTTCCTGTGTCCGCTGATATGTAGTAGATTAAGGTAAAAATTTCCTTGGAGTCATTATGAATAGGAACATTAAAAAAAAAATTAAAACTACAGAAAAATGCAATCCCAGAAAAGTATACATACTGTAGAGTACAGGGAAAAGTGATGTTTTATTGAGGTACAAGAGTGAATGATTAGGCAACATACTTAGGTGTATGTAACACTGTAATATCAATGTTTTTTTTATCTTAAGCCATCAGAAGGAGCAAATGTATATGCTTTATAATGGACAAAACTAATTTTTACTAATTTTATGACATGTTTTGCATAGGGGTTTTGGACCCATAGACATCTACACCCCTATACTGTTGAAAATATAATAATTCCCACTTGAAAATTATGCGAAAGTGAGTTTTATGAGCCAAAACTGTTTTGTAGTTAAATATATCATAATTTTTTTTATTTACAGCAGGGCACAATTTAGCCATTTGGATAGATTTGGAGACACTAATGGACAACAGGGTACACTGCTATATTTTGCATCGTAGACCTTTAGTAGTTCTGCATATCATCCTCAGATTTTGCCATGGAGTTTATGATCCAGGAAATGTGTATATATATTACCGATTTCACTTATGTAGCTCTCAGTATTTTGATGCAAACTAAGGAAAAACAATTTTTTTTTAAAACAATTAATTATTTTATTACTCACCAAATTGCCTAATTGAGGAGGACTGGCTATATGTGATGGTATTGAGTGAATATAATATAATGTGCTTATTCTTATAATAACATCAACAATGAAGCTTTTGCAGATGCACTTTTAGCCCCGAAGGGCTCAAACCCTATTGTTTTCCACTGGTTTTATTATTAGGGGACCGAGCAGCGTAGCTGCTGATATCCTATTGTTTTTGTTCGGATTCTTTTTTTTTTTTTTCCCCCTCCCCTTCAGCTAACATTCCAGTGAGCTGGTTTGGCCTAGAATCACCAAACTTGGCAGGCTTGTTGGGATTGCCAAACTCTTAGATCCTCTATATTATGACGCAGATTGACCACCTGGTGGCGCTGTAGTGCATGTGACAAACTTTTGACATTGACACGCCCACTGCCGATGCCCCATTTGACCTAGAGTCAGAAAATGTGGTATACAGGTCCCTCTGCTCATGATGAACAAATTTGCCTCAAGGAACCTTAAAACAATCTGAACAAAAACAATAGGGTAACAGCAGCTCCGCTAATTAGAATTTTTTTAAACACTTAAAATGCAACTCCTCCTACGAAATTTGACCAATTTATATGAAACCTCGTAGACACACTCCTTAGACCATGCTTCATAAAAGTTATATACAGAAATTTGATATTTTGAAAGATAGTCGAATGACGAGCCAATTAATTTTCAGTGGGCGTGGCTTATCACAAAAATGCTAATAATTCCGAAACCATTTGACAAAGTTATGAAAGTTCTGTTAAGAGTAACATCAGGACTTGACATCTGCAGTTTCAACCCAATCGAGCCACGTGGTGATGCTATCGAGATTCAAATATAAGAATATAGCTGCAAGCAGCGATTCCCGGGGACCGAGCGGCATGATCAGCATTTGTCAAACACAGAGACTGCAAAATGGTAGACAACTCTAGACAGGGTTGACCCAAAATACAAATATTTGTTTCTAATCAGGGCTTTTGCCATTGTTGATGGTATCTTAAACCGATCCAGTAAGGGCTTGCGTATTACGTCTTTTAAGTACAAGGAAACAGTTAACAGTTAATATTGTTAAATTTTTTAACCTTTGCAATAAAAAGGTGTTTCTTAATGTGAAAACAATGTTAAAAGAAGCATAGCAATTTGCACAATAGTTTTGGCAAATATTAACTTAGGCAATGGTACCAAGCTGGAATTGAACCATTGACCACACACATGGAAAGCCAAGATCCAAGATCCAGTATCCACTAGGCCAAAGCAGGTTAACAGAAATGCGGAGGCAAAATAATACTTTTGTGTTGCGGTATCAGATTGTTTTGGCTTACTGACTTCATAATTCAAACAGTTAACAGGTAATATTGTGAAATTTCTTAGCCTTTGCAATAAAAATAACTTGTTTTATGTTAAAAGAACATTCTTCGCATGTCGTGCACATTGTGTGCCTCAAACAAATGTTGGGAACAGGTGGGGATCAAACCACCAGCCTATTACACGGCAGTTCAATGCCTTAACCACTAAGCTACAGGAACTTTCACAGTTGGTATGGTAGGTAGACGGCCTGTTAAGCATAGGTAGTGTACTTGGTGGATGGTATACCTGCCATCCCAACATTTGTATTTCTTTAGCGCCACCACGTGGATTGATTGGGTTAAAACTGCAGGGCTCAAGTCTTGATCTATCTCTCAATCAACCCAGCAGAACTTATATATCAAACGATTTCAGAATTACTAGCATTTCTGTGATAAGACACACCTAATGTAAAATTACTTGGCTTCTCATTCAGCCATTTTTTGACATTGTCTTTAGAAAAGTAAAGCATGTATGAAGGGATGTGGGATGAGTCCCTCAAATAGGTTTGGTGCAAATTGGTCAAATTCTGTAGGAGGGGTAGCATTTTAAGTGTTTTCCAAAAAATGCTAATTAGCGGAAAATCGAAGATGGCAGACTTCATGGTTCCATGAGGCAAATTTGTTGGGCATGAGTAGCGGGACATATACATCATAATTTGTGACTAGATCAAATGTGGTGTATGCAGTGGGTGTGTCAATTATTTTTTGTGAATTTTTTAATAGTTTCTTATATTTGGATTTCTATAGCGCCACCACGTATGTCGATCTGCAGAGGTCAAGTCCTGATGATACTCTTAACAGATCTACCAAGTTTGATAACTTTCTGTCAAATTGTTTAGGAATTACTATAAATTTTTTTGAGAAGTCACGCCCATTGAAAATTCATTGGCTCGTCATTCGGCCATCTTTTACAATATCAAAATTCTGTATATAACCTTTATGAAACATTGTCTAAGGAATTACTGTACCTGGTTTCATGTAACTTGGCCAAATTTTGTCGGAGGAGTAGCATTTGAAGTGTTTCACAAAAAATGCTAATTAACGGAAAATCCAATATGGCTATTCATGGTTCCTTGAGGCAAATTTGTTCATAATGAGCAGAAGGACCTGTACACCACATTTTGTGACTAGGTCAAACGGGGCATTGTCAGTGGGCGTGTCAGTGTCTCAATATTTACACGTGCACTCCAGCGCCACCAACTGGCCTATCACCACTAAATTTTGTGAGGGCTTGTGAGATGACAACTAACTATATGCCTAGTTTCATGAGAATCAGCCAAGCGGTTAAGGAAAAACACAAAGAAGTAATAAATGAGTACATTTAAGCTAAAATGTCGGCAAATTCAAGATGGCACCCACCCAATTAGTAAAGATCTATGATCCAAATCCGGGCCTTTGTCACTGTAGCAAATTGTACATCTCTGCAAAGGAACTGTGATTTTTAGTGAATTTTTAAATATTTGTTTATATTCTGTAGAGGTCAAGCGTTTGGCAATCCTAACAAGGCTGCCAAGTTTGGTGATTCTAGGCCAAACCAGCTCACAGGAATTTTAGGTGAAAGGGGAGAAGAAAAAAAAACAATCTGAACCAAAACAATAGGGTACCAGCAGCTACGCAGCTCGGTCCCCTAAAAATATTTAAAAATTCGCTAAAAAGCTTTGACACGCCCACTGCCGATGCCCCGTTTAATCTAGTCACAAAATTTGGTGTACTTGTCCCGCTGCTCATGCCCAACTAATAATTCCAAAAGTATTTGACAGAAAGTTATGAAACTTGGTATGTCTGTTAAGAGTAACATCAGGACTTGACCTCTCCAGTTTCAACCCAATCGAGCCACGTGGTGGCGCTATAGAGATCCCAATCTAAGAAAATATTTAAAAATCACTAAAAATCATTGACACGCCCACTGCATATGCCCCGTTTGATCTAGAGTCACAAAATTTGGTGTACTTGTCCCGCTGCTTATGCCCAACAAATTTTTAAAACACATAAAATGCTACTCCTACAGAATTTGACCAATTTGCATAAAACCTGTTCAAGGGACTCATCCCACATCCCTTCATACATGCATTACTTTTCTAAGGCCTATGTCAAAAAATGGCCGAATGAGAAGCCAATGAATTTTGCATTGGGCGTGACTTATCACAAAAATGCTAGTAATTCTAACACCGTTTGATATAAAGTTCTGAAACTGGGTTGGTTGATTGAGAGTTAGATCAAGATTTGATCCCTGCAGGTTTTACCCAATCAATCCATTGGCTCGTTATTTATCATTTGCTTTGTGTTTGAATTCTTCATTATCTACCAAATGGTCAGTTTTAGTGGCCATGTGTCCACACTTTCATCAATTAGGAGCCTATTGATTCAAATCAGTCTTTAAATGGATCTGTTAAATAATTTTCTTATCTTTTTTAAATAATATAGCACAATAAGCACAATGTGAACATGGGGAGTTTGTTCTACATGGCATGCATAGCTATTTCTGACATAATGTGTCTTAAACATGAAAAGCATCTAATTAAGAAAAATTAACAGCTTGTTAAAATTCTGGGATTGCAACTGAGGTTTTTGAATTCTTTTTGTGGTTGTTAGAGATACTGCAGAGCCTTTTCTAAGGCCTTTTTTACCACTTCAATTTGAGCTGGAACTCGTGAGTAGGTGTGGTCATATGACGATGATGCCACGTAGTCATATTTTGAATATTCATACGGTCAAGGAGTGAAAGGGTGTGTCTTGGTAAACCGACTCAGGCCCACTGAACTCAATACACTCTCTCCTCACAACTAAACAAACAACAAAATGGTGAGCGACAAGAGTGACAGCAGTACTGCAGGGAGTTTTGAGGTGGAGGAGTTTGAAAGGATTCCTTCATGGTGGAAGACTCTCCTCGCGAAGATGTTGCTCGGGCAATACAGCCGTATTCATTCGAGCCACTGGCAGCAGCAGCCGCCGCCCCGGCTGTATTGGTTGAGCAACGTCTTCGCGATCGAGGGGAGGACCGGGGATGTAACCGAATGGTAGAGCTAACATTACCTAGCTAAGTTAGCTTGTTTGTCTGCCTAAAGTAACGTTACTATTAAATACATTCAAATACACAGCAAAACCCAGTCAAACAGTAGCGTTAGTATATTGAACATGGCCGGTTGTAGCGCCCAGCTCCACTTGGTACGGAGAGAATTGTTATCATTTATTAGCTAACATTATTCATAAATGATAGCGATAGCTAGCTAGCTAAGTTACCAGTTCTCTGGACCAAACGAGGCTAAACTCACACACAATAGACTGCTTTGCATTACCTAACTTATCGATACTTTCCGTCTCTCAGCAGATTATGAAAGCTAACAGAGCCGGTGGCGTTACACAGAGGAACGATACATCTCTGACTCCTTGGCATAATGCAGGCAAGTTAGCTAAAGATACCAAAGAAAGACGTTGTAGATGAATAACTCTCTATGTTCACACTGCAGGTAAAAAGTGGTCCAGATCCGATTTTTTCCTCAAATGTGACACACATCTGATTTTTTTCATGGAAGTGTGAACAGCGAAAATCACATTGAATCTGACATTTCCAATTCTCATTTGGGCCACTTTTGAATGTGGTATTAGATGCCGATACATAGCCGATTGTGTCAAAGCGACCGCAGTCTGTCTGATCGGAATTAATGTGACATTTTACTACATTGTTGATGTAGCTAGCAGGGCATTAGAACGTTAGCGCACGGGCTAGTTAACTCACTATTGTATAGGGTAGGTTATCAACAGATTCACATTATATTATCATGTGTTGTCAGTTTAGATAAGTGGTAAATGTGCAAAGCAGTGGATTTTTTTGGGCACAAACGATACACCATAATAAGTCGGAAGTAGGCTACGTTTTTATATCATTCGCGGACAGCTGCGTTAACCGTTTTGTGATATAAAATAATGTTAGAACTGTCCATATTATTGTCTTGGTTTGTTGCACGGTATTCATTATTCACGGTTTTCTTATATAGCTGCTTACCGAACGTTATGGTTGTCGGTCCAATAATGTGTCAATAGTTTAATCTAAGGGTGCTCCGTGATGTTAGGCTATATGTTACACATGAAGTTGAACAGATGTGTCGTGTGATAGCTTTTTTTATGTTGTGTATTTTAACACGGCTGGAACGCTGTATTGACCAATCTGTATCCCGGAACTATCCGTTTTATAAATGTTATATCGACTGGTCTCACTAGCCAAACGGTCGAGCGCTCCATTTTCTTAACTCGCCCGTCCTCAGAATCACTCGCCCAGGTGCTTGTTAAATGGACTTGCTACGGGGAAATAGTGACACTTAGAAACTCGTATTCAGCAGAAATCGTCACGAACCGTCTACCAATAAAGTTTGAGTTTGTGATTTCCACTAATAGTTTGACTGCAGTAGCAACGAATGTCTCAGTTGAGCAAAAAGGATCCCGCCGGCAGGACCTTCTAAGCAAAGGAGTTAACGGAGGAAAAAATTGAAAATTCCCCCTCTGCCCCTTAGTGGCAACAAAGATTTTTACCTTAGGAGCAAATCAGTCTAACCGGATTGATATGGATTTTAGAGCTCTAATATCGATTACAAACTGAAGCACAATGTTATCCTCCTCCGTACTTTCCAAACGCTAACAATTCTTCCACCAACTCTTCCTCCAAAAAGGAAATGCGCGCCTACAGCAGGCACGCGCAGAGCAGCAGTTGAAGTAACACCTCTGCAGAGGGAGTGACTTGCGGAAAACCAGACCCATGGTAGCATTGACTTGCGTTGAAATAGCCTGAAAGACTTAAACAGGAGCAAACAGCGCTGGCAGCAGGCAGGAAGTGAGCGTCAAAATGAAGTCCGGTTTTTGCCTCTTGCTTTTAGAGTTTTTTTTGCCACAATGGTGCCCCGCCAGCACCAGTTGCAGACACCGCATACACTAATGCAGCCTCCAAATGCATATAAAACGCACACAAATGCCGCTTTTAGCTTCGGAACAGATAGCGCACACACTAGCATAAAGGTCTTACGCTCTGGCCATACTCATTTACAAGAATAATTCGCATTTTGAAAACAAAATGCAAGCTCCTTATTGTTCATAAATCTTGCACATCAAATTCTAAATTTATTTTGCAAGAAGGCAGCATTTTTATTCTGACTCCAGCCATTATGTAATGCTGCTTTTGCTTTAGCTGCATTGAGCACGCATTGAGAAATATGAAATGTGAAAACGATTCCTGCAGAGTAATGCTGCGTTTACATTTAGCCAGTGCGCATGCTCTGATTCCAAGAAGCACCATAGTCTAACATGGCAGCCTCCATGAATTGGCTTCATGCGCCAATGAGCAGCTCCATAGGAATCCACGGAACCGGCAAGCTGTCTCCAGTTCGTATACATCTCAATGATACTGCTACCATGTGAACAAAAGATTTTAGATTTGACAAGATATGCAACTGGCGCCTTGCCCGATTGTTTTTATTTTTTGAACAAGGGGAAGTGATCAGGCATGCACAGTAGTGTTTTCAGTTAGCTTAGCAACTGAAGTTACATAACGTAGCCTATGCTTAGAGCGTGCGCATCAGACCGGCGCTAAAAACTCAATTGACCGCCGGTCATTCAATGAGCGACGTTCCAGCCCCGAAGTTGGAACTCTTGCTCCGCCGTCTTTTTTTGTGTGAACGCAGCATAATTGTTGAGCCGTCTGATGGTATATGGGGGTATGCAGCTTTAACGAGGGTTCATAGCTAGTGTAGCTTTTTAAGATGTCCTGATTGGTCCGTGTGAGTGAGGGCAGACATGGACATGATGGAAGGAAAACAGTCAAAAACTAAGTTAGTTAGCATGCGAGTGTGTTTTGCGGCTGGTTTTAAGGTCTTTCCCTCTAAACTGTAAGCTGTACAATGTTCATTGGTGTAAATAAAGAGCAACATGAACGAAACCTGTGTCCTCACCATTTGCATGGGACTGTAACGTTGATAAGTTGGGCATTACCCTGAAGCTGTGAGCTAGCAGCTCGGTCCTGAAACTGGAAAATTGTACACCATTAGCAACTTCGGTTCCCCCGTGTCTCCAACTACGGTTTGGTTAGACGTGAAAAGGTGTGTGCAAGGTAGGCTGCCAGAGAATCCATAGCATTACATAAGCATTAGAGCTAGCCACCATGAGCGATAATAGGCCAACTTAAGAATTCCAGTTTAGCTTCCGGGTTCCATTTTTCAGTAGCTAGGCTAGAACAACAACAAGTGTCTCTGTAATAATGTGCAACATAACGTTTCCCAACTCGATGCAAATACCTAACATTTCACACGACAAAACAGCAGCAGCAGTATAAACTAGTGAAATATCCAGAATTAGTCACAATTACGTAGCCTATTAGCTTTTACGAACCTCCTGACAGTGAATTTGCTAACGAATAATGCTAGCCTAGCTAATTGACTAACAACCACAATGTAAATTTACCAAAGTCTTGTTTTACTGGAGGGCATCAGCAAAGCACAATAGCCCATGTAAACACATCAAATTAATGTTTTAAAGCAGATGGTGTAGCTCCTGAGGGCTCATGTAAAACGTTAGCATACTGACAGCCGTATTTGGCTGCTAACAAAATGATAGCAAAAACCGATGATTGGCAAATTTTGAATAAGAAACACATTGAAGCAACCGAGCTAAGGGGATAATAAAGACCGGGTTACACGGATGGTCCGCACGTCTTAAATGGTCATACTGAATTTGGCGTCAGCTTTACATGACATAGGAATCCGCTTCTAAACTCCAAGAAGACCTCCGCCTTCATGAGAGCATAGGATGCCAGTCACACAGCAGAGCTTGCAACAGCGCACAAGCTAGAATATCCGCGCCAAAAACAACCGTGCAAAACATTTTAAGCAGGGCAAGCCTAGGTTCGTCTAGGCATGGTTAGCAGCAGCAGGGCGTGGCAGAATGACAGCAAATTCATTCGTAAGCAACAAAGAGCAGCGCATCAGCATTCAAGTAGTCCAGAGAGAACTAATTCTTGACTTAAAAAGGGCGTTCCGTTAGAGGTGTGTGCATGTGATTGGTTGAGTATGTGACGCATGATTGCTAGCCGACCATGGTCGGCTACAGTGAGAGGTTCTCCGACAGAACTTGGTTTGCGAACTTGTTTGCGGCGCTCATTTCTTAAGAAAATGTTGAAGAATTGCATTTGAGAACATTCTTAGGAACTGCCTAAATGCTAGATCCTACGTTTTTTGTGAAGATTTTTGTGAATCCGGCCCCTGGTCTTAAGTCATGTAGCAGTTGTTTCAATGGTATTTTAACTGCGCAACATTAAGATAGTATCCTAATATGCATCTACAACGCGCGTACACCCTCCTGTCTGATACATGTGCGCAAAAATGCGTAGAAAAATATCAAGATTACATTGTAAAATTGAGATTAATATTTCCCCCCAAAATAAAACATTTTCTCTCGGAATAGACGCACATTGTTCCTGGAATCGTGGGAAAGTGGGCTTGTTTTAAGGCATTAAGCTACCAGTAAAAATGTGTTGGTCATTGTAAGCAGAGCAATGTAAAACAAGGGAAAATATGCGTAAACCTATGGGTTCCCAACCTGACAGCTGATGAAGGTTGAACTTAGCTTGCTGAAATTCATTGCTTGTGATCTGTCTGCTGTGAGAACAGCCTCGTGGAATTGATTTTTCACAATGCTTCATTGTATAATCAAATGAAATTCATTAAACAAGCAGGCTAATTTGCCTTTTTCTAAGATGAGACGGAAGCCAAGTTATGGTAGCTTATATGCTCAGCTGTTGCAGGTGTTATAACGAAATTAAACCACAATAGTTTGGTCGGGAACACATGCAGGTGTTAAACCCTAATGTTTAAGATTATTATAGTGTATATTAAAACACGTCATAATGGTTAGTCAGAATAATATTGATCCTAATATTGATCCATATATTCCTTGCGCACACAAACGTACATTGCTCTTTTTGCAGTCTTCTTAAATCTGCCATTATATTAGCAATCCGTCAAGGTGCAAAGCATAGACTGTATAAAAATATGGACAAAGTCACTGTGACGTCACCCATTGCCTTCCCATGGCCTCGTAAAACCCGTTTTGAGTCTCCGGAATACTTTTTTGCCATCCGTTTGTACAAACTGTGTCTGCTCCGTGGAGCCGAAGTGACGTTGTCGGGAGCAGGGTCAACCGCATATGGTCTTCATGGTCCAGGCACAATATGATTGACAGTTTGGGGTGGAGAAGCCCATGACCTGACCAAACCTACCATTTTGCAAAACGAACTTGCGGTAAACTTCCTTAAGTTGCTAATGTTTTAGAATATAACATTTAATTTTCATCCTCGATTTTACTGTCATTTATTCACATTGAATGTGTGGTATTCGTCACATAATTAACGTTCATTCAGTTATCTTCAATTTATATTCAGCTAACATCAGGTAATATGATTAGCTAGATAGCATACCAGCTGAGCTTGGAAGCCAAGCTTGACGCACTGCATCACCACATACGGACGGACATGGGGTAATGCTATTGCCATGAACTATATTGACGGTCAATCACTCACAGATGTTATTTTGACAAGACTACTTTTATTATAAATGTCTCTAGCGCCGCTAGAAAGGTAGCAAGCTGTCCCCATAGTCTTAAATGAGCAAACCACCACCGTCTTTTTGGCTAACCACCACCGTCTTTTTGGCTAACCACTAATTATCTTGACGGTGACAGAGCAGTCCGTCACGGTTTTCCGCAGCATGAAACCCCATTCTGAAAACTGTTCCAGATAGTCGGCATTGTAGGTTAGTGGGTTCACACGCTAACTAAAGCATAGTATCCTACATTACATCGTAGCTGGCATTAACTTTCATCTGCATCCTGTAACCTAATCACAAACATTAGCAAAAATTTACAAACGCAGACTCCGTATTCTTTTCTTTTTCCGATAAATTATTGGTTTTATTTTAAACATCCCCGTATTGAGTCAGTACAAACATACCGCTAACACTTTGGTTCTATTCCCTGCACATTATCTTCATTTTTGGGACTGAAAGAAAATGGTCCAGGCATAGAAATGTCCGGTTAGGTTTCACTCGTTCCATAGACCGTATATAGGCCTAAACAACCAAATAACAGCCTAATAACTTTAGGCTATTGTTCATAATACCCGCCCAAACCTGTCCTCTTATTAAAAAATGTGAGTTCCCACCAGTTACAGTCTATGGCTAGCTGCCGTTTGTCGCTACATTTTATTTTGTAAGCAAAATAAAACATTCTAGTTAAACTAACGTTAGCTGCTCTTAGGACCTAGCTAGTTGGAGAAGCTGGCTATAGTAAAGTTAGCTAGGCAATCACTGTAGCTATCGTTAGCTTGCTAGCTAAATGTTAAAATGACTTGCCGTGAGCTATCGTTAGCTTGCTAGCTAACATTGCTAAGCAGTGGTAACGTTCATGGCAGGGGGTGGTAGGGTGGAGTACGGCGATTGCGTACGGGAGGGGATGGAATAGCTTAATTAATATTTAATTGATAAGGGCCTGTAGTGCAGTTGCAACATCCCCTGCTGTCTCATCTCACAAAACCTTTTTTTTCATAGTAGACACATCATAGCTCACTCCAAAATTAATATGTGATGACAAACATGTTGAAGATGAGCGACAAGGCAGTCAATTTATTATGTTACGAACTGTGTCCACAAAACAACAGCTTGTTCACGGTAGGCTACTAAGGGATGTTCTCCATCGACTTCCACTCAAAAATACAGCGTGTCTCCCTGTCCCAAGTGTAGACTATAAAAATAGCTCCCAAGAAGCCAGGCTTTACGCGTTTTAGACCAATGATTGTTGTCTCCCCCTTCTGGTCCCGCCCCTCCAGGTGAGTGCAGTGAGAACTTTATAGAACCTATCTATGGCAGTGACCCCAGTGACTCAACCTGTCCTTCTGATTGGTCCTGAACAAATGTTAATACCCTGTCCAAAAGAAACAGTAATTTTAAAAATCGGTACATGGAGAGGCATTAGATGAAGGAAAAGCAACTATTGCGACTACATTTTCTTGTGGAAAAAGTAGTATTTTGCTGACTTAGTATTTTGACAACATTGCTGCCATTTACTTACATGGTGCAAGACCTATACTGGAGCCAACCGCAGTGGCGCTAGTGAGCAACGGCACGATAGCCGCTCCCAGCCCAACCAGGAAGCGAGAAAGCCCGGTTTTGGCCCCTTGGTGCAAACGCAGGTGGCTTTTAAAGGGAATGGGAGATGACGCTCTGATTAGTTTATGGCATATTACGCCCAAGACACACCTATAATTAATGAAGAGGCTTAGTTAATTTGAACCTTGCGCCTTACGCCTTGTGCAGACTACAGTGTACTGTGTACTTCA
This sequence comes from Synaphobranchus kaupii, assembly GCA_029718625.1. Lineage (NCBI taxonomy): Eukaryota > Metazoa > Chordata > Actinopteri > Anguilliformes > Synaphobranchidae > Synaphobranchus > Synaphobranchus kaupii. The sequence continues at coordinate 12,707,122 of CM056386.1, forward strand.
TGTGACGCATCCAACTGGGCTGGTTGTGCCGGACAAAATAGCGTAGCGGGGTGCATACGCACTCAACAGGACGAGAGCCAGCAGCAACGCATAGCATGTAATGTTAGTTAGCTAACTAACTAGCCAGCTAGCTAACCTTATACATCAATCATTACATGTGACACATTGTTAGTCAAAATTGATGTTATAGCTTAGGTAACGTCAGCTAGCTAGCTATTATTTAATTACACACCCATGTGCTAAAGCTAAAAACTTCCGGTTGTTCGACACGGCAAAAATACGCAAAAGTTGAAAAATTCCAACGCAATGCCGGATGGTGGCGGACCTCAACGGAACGCAGAGGCAGTCAGATACGTTGTTGCATCGTCCCATTGAAATGAATGACTTCTGCCGGAATGCATCGCAATAATGTGCACGGGGCGTTACTTTTCACTTAAAATATGCGCCCTCTCACTAGCAAAAGTGGAGTTGGATATGCCCTAAATGCACTTGCGTTTCAGATCATGCGCTAAGATCATCAAGATAGAGCGCAATGGGCTCTATCTTGGCGATCTTAGCGCTTCGTCTCAGCGCATCACAGTGTCCCTACATATCTACATATTTACAAGGCATAGTTCTCCTATGGTGAGTCATGGTCTGCAATATAAAAGGGACTTATGTTAAAATTGGAATTGCAGTGCATTGGGAAGAAAAACAAACCAAGGCAGTGGAAGGTCAGGTGGAGGGAGGCTTTTTTCCTGATTGCTCAGCGATCAGAATATCTAGTTTAGGGATTGCAATTGTGGTTGGAACAAAAACAAGCATGCACAGCAGTACTCCAGGACCGAGTTTGGGAACCACTGTTATAGATGAAAGGTGCTACAGATGAAAGGAAACATTGGGCTAATGAGCTGAAGGATGTGGGATTGGTCATTCTCGAACCTCAACATTAACTATGGCGAATGAGATCAGACGACTCCCTCCCTGTGCCCCTCTCAGGGAGTAATAACGAATAACTCAGCTTTGTGCGCCCCTCTGTTCAGAACCTTGCGATGACCCCTACCTGATGGAGGTGGATGACCCCGCTCACTGCCATGCCCTGGAAAGCAGCCTATGGGAGCTGCAGGTGAGTCCAAGGCAGACAGATGTACCGATATATTCGGCACAGACGGAGAAAGGCGCAGATACCTGCAGCCTGTTGGTCTAACACAGGCACAAGCAGACTGACATACACACAGAAAAGAAAACAAACACTCACAGACAGACCCACAGAAGACGTACAGAGGGATTGACATTGTTCACAAACCCCCCTACCTTAGACCCTGCAGAAGCACTACCACCCAGATGTAGCCAAAGCTGCCATAGCAATCAACAAACCTCTGACGGAACAGGAGGATGACATCAGCAAGCTGCTGGAGCTGTCAGCCTATGAGGTGAGGCTGACTTGGCATTCTGGAATTATGTTTGATTGTGCTGAGGTGAAGTGTTCTCATTAAAAAAATTAAGATAAACCGTACTCATTTTGAACCAGTGGCAGTAATGAGCTCGTCAGTCAAGACATTGTTAGTGGCTGCCTGCATGCGTGTTCAATACTTGTACAGGGGTTATTTATGTTCCACTTTGGTCCTGGCTTTCCCAAATAAGTATATCGCTGACATAAAAGTCTGTGTGTGTCTGTGTGTGTCTGTGTGTGTGTGAGTGAGAGAGAGTGTGATTGAGACAGTATCCGACTGCATTTGTCTGTGCATTTGTGCATGCCTTTGCACATACGTACATGTGTGTATGAGAATGCTCTTGGTTGTGTGCGACTCTGCACCTCTCTCTACAGATGTTTGAACGAAGCTTGAAGGAGAAGGAGAACCAGGCGGTGCCGCTGGAGTTGGAAGTTGCGACCCAGTTGCTGCAGGGTTCTGGAGCGGTTTTGAGAGCTCACTTCTCCCTAGAATAGACCCCTGACCACATCAATATTTTTTTTCTACAGACTGTTTTTCACTGTCTTTTTTTTGTTGTTTTTTGTTTTTTTAAGTTTGACAATTGTTGTATAAAATTGAGCACAAATAAATCCCTTTATTTCAAAGCTGTCAGCATAAGACCTGCATGTCCAATGGGCTCATGTTTCGACAACCTTGGAAATGGGACTGATCTGTGTGAGAACGAGAGTTTGACTAGCTCTCATGACAGTTTTTTGACAGTGTTGAGATGAAAAGGTTGCCATGGGGATAGACTCAAACATGAACGGTATGCTAAGGGAGTGAACCCCATCTACCCCATTAACCATATTTTTCATTCTGCAGTGAATATACCCAAGCTCCAGTTTCTGAAAATGAAAGCGTCTTTCCTGGACACATGCAGTCCAGGGCTGAATGTGTTGCATTCGACCCTGGACTGAATGGAACGTACACCATTCAGTCCAGGGCTGAATGGAGTTTGTGGAAGAACTTTGTGTCACCCAATGAGAAGTAACTGCCCACATCTGCATGTAATTTTCCATTGACTGTAGATATGGTGGTTCTCCATGGTGCTGCAGCTGAGGTGATGTGCATGCTGTCCATGCTTTATGCAGCATTTGGCGGTTTCTGTTTCTTTTGAGAAGATCAGGGAACTACCCAGCATTGCATAACAGCAAGCAAAAGATTGGTGTAATTGACATGTTATTTATTGGATGGGCACACTTCATATTGTGACGCTGCATATACATGCAAGCCAAATGTCTCTCACCTGAATTTACTGAGCTGTGTTAAGTCTCTGGCATTGGCTATATCAACTTTATTTAGCATAAAATTAATTTATACAGCTGCTTTTTTACTGTAGTAATTGAGGTTAAGTACCTTGCGCAATGGTACAACGTCTATGCCTTCCCTGGGAATTTCACCTATAACTTTGGAGTTCAGAGCCCAGATCCAAACCATGCTGTTACACTGCCACATGTATTTTCCTCACATTTTTCATGTTTATGCCTGGAACTCTTGGGTTAGTGCAATCATTTTAAAACCATTTGTTTGGAGGAAATACCAGGAAGCGGGAGTACAAAATTTGGAAGATGCGTCATTTTAATGGTTGATGTCTGGCCAACTGGCTAGCTCAGTCATAATGTCTAGGTATAGTGAAGCAATGGCTCTGATGTGTGGTTCTTGGCCAATGGTGTGGGAATAGATTATGCTTAGAGTGTCTGGGTCGAGGTTACCGTTTGTGAGATTGACTTACTGTATTCTGGTTCTAGCAGGTTTAAACCCGCATTATCTTATAGTTCTGTAGTTGAATCCGATTTTACCCCAGCAATTCATTAATCAGAATGGATGAATTCATCAGAGACAGAATGCAGAGTTCCAGTCTGGACTGCATGCTTCTTGACTGATTAACAAATTGTGTGTACAGTTGGAAATGAATGTGCGTCAGGGTTTGTTTGCTCCTCAACCATAGTATGTCAGTAATAATATGAATGTATTCCTGTTTAAATTTTAAAATGTGAATATTGTACTTTGAGACCACAGCAACCCTGCCGGTACTTGAACTTAACCTAATGTCCAGTAGATGGCAGCATTTGCCTGGTTTTTATTTTAGAAAACTACTTCCTTAAATTCCTGGAAATGTTATTAAAGCTACAGTAGGCAAGTTTGAAAATATACAAGGCAAAAAGACTTTCCCCTTTTGCTCTCCTCCCTCCTATCTCTCTCCTAAGCCCCTCCCACCAAATTATGCTCCAGTGCACGCGCGGAGACAGGCAGACAGGGAGGGGTTTATTCTACGGGGAGGATATTTTGCTTGACAGTTGCCCTGATTGGTAGCTACATAGCTAGCCCTGATTGGTTGGTTTTTAGAAGACTGGGTTGAGATTTTTTGACAGCCTAATACAGAGCCTGGATTTTTTCCCAGAACACTTGATTTATTGATAGCTGCTGGAATATAATGAGTAAATTTAATAATTTTGCCAAAATGACATCGAAAAAATCTTGCCTACTGCACCTTTAAAGAGGACATGAAGCATTCGGTAAAGTGGCTCTGGTTCGTTAGCGTTTTACCTTAAATTAGATATGACCGTGCGTTCAAATCTCAAACTGACCCGTATTTGCTGGAAAAAGAAGTTGAAATTCGCAGCCATCTTGGACCAATTGTGGTCGTGACGTCACTAGGTTGGTTGGTCTCTGCTGCTCAATGTATTCCTATGGGAAATTAGCTGACTTTCAGTGAGCTCAACGATGTATCGTGAGGAAAAAATAAAACAAAAAACGTGCAGACGGTCTTTTTCTATTGCCCCAAGATGCTCAAATGAGTATTACTGAACAAAACTTAATTTCCACGAACTGCTTCTGACCATACTATGTAATGCTGTGGCCTGATGAGCCGGCAACTGCAGCGCGGCTGCATTGCCTTGATAAACGGTTTGGGACCTAAAGTCATGTCTAGCTAATATTGCCTATATAAAATAAGCGCTAGCTTGTGATGCTAGGTCTCGGTAGGTATATATTTGCAGACTGTTAACTAATACATCAAGGCAATGCAGCCGCACTGGCTGGCCACAGCATTATGTAGTACGGTCAGAAGCAGTTAGTGGAAATTAAGTTCTAAATTAAGTTTGGTTCGGTAGTACTCATTTGAACATCTTGGGGCAATAGAAAAATTTTTGTTTTATTTTTTCCTCATAATACATTGTTGAGCTCACTGAAAGTCAGTTATTTTCCCATATGAATACATTGAGCAGCAGGACCAACCGACCTAGTGACGTCAAGACCGCAGTTGGTCCAAGATGGCTGCGCCCTAGTGGAAAAAAAGCGTATTTCAACTTTTTTTTCCAGCAAATACGGGTCGGTTTGAGATTTGAACGCACGGTCATATCTAATTTAAAGTAAAAAGCTAACAAACCAGAGCCACTTACCAAGTGCTTCATGTCCCCTTAAGTTAGCTTCATTTTTCATAAAAAAATTTTATGAAATGAAATTTTATGAATGTTTTTCATTTCTGACATTTACAGTGCATCCGGAAATTATTCACAGCGCTTCACTTTTTCCACATTTTGTTCTGTTACAGCCTTATTCCAAAATTGATTAAATTCATTTTTTCCCTCAAAATTCTACACACAACACCCCATAATGACTTTAAGGGTTGTTTCTCCTGACTTTTTTTTAGAGTTCTATAGGAAAATGAGTCCGGAGAAATAACCCTTGCAGTGATCCATCCACATCTACTCCATATCTGGCAACAGAGTGACGGTTTGGGGCTCGTTTGATAGCTCAGACCCTTGATAACTTACAGCCATTTAGCCAGCTATGTGTTCCATACTGTACCAGTGTAATTTATAGCTGAATCTAGTCTCACCCCCCAATTTCCATAGAGATCCATTCAAATGCAGAGAGGTTATAGTATCGCTTGTAACAGTACCTGAAAATAAGATATCGACAGTTTTTTGATGTTGATGGTCACAGACTTCAGGAAGTAACAGCATGTAAAGGATATGTGACCAACTATGAAATATGATACTTTAAAAATACGTTAAAGCAAAGGGTATGAATACTTATGTAAATGAGAAATTTAATTTTTTTATTTTTAATAAATTTGCAAAAATCTCAAAAAAACTTTTTTCACATTGTCATTATGGGGTGTTGTGTGTAGAATTTTGAGGGAAAAAATTATTTTGGAATAAGGCTGTAACAGAAGAAAATGTGGAAAAAGTGAAGCGCTGTGAATACTTTCCGGATGCACTGTATATGTACATATCCTTTGCATGCCATGACTTGTCCCAACAACATCAGATACCTTAGAATTGATATTATAACCGCTGCATTTGAATGGATCTCTATGGGAATTTGGGGGGGGGGGGGGGTGGCGAATTAAACGAGACCAGAAAAAAACAGTAGTCCGGATAGCCGAATATATAGTGCAGTCCGTAGTATTGGATTAAGCTGTAAATTACGATGGAACACATGGTGAGCGAAATTGCTGTAAGTCATCACGTTTAAATTTAATCTACAGCCCAGGCCTAAATGAATTCTGCAGACATTATAAGGCAATTTGCTATAAGCTGTCAAACTGGAATGCACATTGTCTTTCGGCATTGTCATCATCGTCCGATGGGCATACATTTTAGTTCATAGACGATGGTATCGTAGCTACATCAGCCTGACCCTATTGCTGTATATCCAAGCAATTAAAGAAATATTCAACAACAATGCCAGATTTTTTATTGAATTTAGGCCTTTTGCTCTCAAAACTCATGGGGAACGACCATTTTGTGGCTGGTTTTTTGAACATTTTCTTCTGGGGGTGCATGCTCCCAGACCCCCCTAGTAGCCCCCCTAAACATATAACCACCCTTCCCTGAAGCCCCACAGAAAGCAGTGTGGAGTGCATTTCTCAGGCGATTACATCACTTCCATGCATTTTCAATGAAGACGACACACCACTTACCCATTCAACCACCATAACAAAAGATACCTCCATCAAATCACCTTCAAACTTCAGTGTAAGGTAACGGTTATGAATGTTGTTTTGGAAAAAAAAAAAAAATCAGTCCGAAGGGCCCCATGCATGTTTTTGCCTGGGGCCCCCAGAGACACTAGAATTGCCTCTGCATGAGCACACACAAAGGAAACTACTGAAAAACAGCACTATAACATTACATTACATTAGTCATTTAGCAGACGCTTTTATCCAAAGCGAAATACAATAAGCACATACAGAAATGTCATCGAAGTCACTACAGAACAGATAAGACAAAGCACATCCTTCCCATAATGTAGCAGCTATCCCTAGTAATGAACGTTGAATGTAGTTCACAGTAAGCTGTGGGTAAATCAGCTATACTACATTTCTATTCTAAATACTATTATAAACTATAACAGACAGGAAAACACAGGGAACTAGTACCATGAGGTCCTAGATTAAAATATTAGTTAAGGTGGAGTCTGAAGAGGTGTGTCTTCAGGCCACGACAGAACGCAGGCAGGGTTAGAGTAGAACGTAGGGGAATGGGAAGTTAATTCCACCACTGAGGAGCTAGGGTGGAAAAGCTCCGCTGTGGGGACGAGCGAGAGCCGTTGACATAGAGGGGGGGAAGTGCGAGTTGCCCTGCTGTAGAAGAGCGAAGTGGTCAAGCAGGAACATAGTTCTGGATTAAGTCCTGCAGGTAGCTGGGGCCTGTCCTATTGGCTGCAGTGTAGGCCAGGGTCAGAACTTTGAACCTGATCCTGGCTGCAACTGGCAGCCAGTGGAGCGACCTCAGCAGGGGGGTTACATGGGAAAATTTCGGGAGGTTGAACACAAGCTGGGCAGCTGCATTCTGAATCAGTTGAAGAGGCAGAATGGCGCAGGCCGGTAGGCTTGCGAGCAGGGAGTTGCAGTAGTCCAGGCATGAGGTGACCATGGTCTGGACAAGAAGCTAGGTGGAGTAGGTGGTCAGGTACGGTCGAATCCTCCTGATGTTGTACAGGAGGAACCTCCTGGACCGTGCCGTCGCCCTGATGTGCTCTTTGAAGTCCAGCTGGTCGTCCAGGACCACCCCCAGGTTCCTTGCAGAGCGGGAGGCAGCCACCACGGTCCCGTCAACGGTGATGGAGAGGTCATGTAGTGGGGAGGTCTTGTGCTTCAGGTGATGGGTAGCCATCCACTCAGATGTCAGTCAGACAAGCAGATATCCTCTCCTTAACCTGTGGGGTAGAGGGAGGGAAAGAGAGGAAGAGTTGCATATCATCAGCATAGCTATGGTATGAGAAGCCATATGAATTAATTACTGAACCAAGAGACTTAGTATAAATAGAGAACAGCAGAGGACCCAGTCCAGATCCCTGTGGGACTCCTGTAGACAGGGGATGGGGTGCAGAGATGGAACCCTTCCAGGAGACTTGGTAGGATCTATCAGTGAGATACGATACAAACCAAGAGAGGGCAGTCCCAGAAATGCCAATCTCAGCGAGTGTGGAGATCAGGTGTTTGTGGTTGACCGTGTCGAACGCCGCAAACAGGTCAAGGAGAATCGGAGTATAAGGAGTGTGAGTCAAGTTTATTATATTTATACATGCCAATTTCACGATTTGAATCACTGTTTTGTATTAAATATAAAATACATTTTGCCACAACGTTCAGATGTTACGAGTATCTTGCACAACAGCGCCATGTCTGGTGGGGCACTGCCCCACCTGCCCCTAATGTAAAAACGCCACTGCACATAAGGGACTTGCCACATATTTCCACTGGGTCATTCCATGTCATTTCACATGCCATGACACCCAACATCTCAGATTGTTTCCTGTAGTTAGGAACAGATAAGATGTACATTCATATAACATTATTTTGTAGAAATATAATTTAATCTGAGAGAAATCAAGCTTATTCAGTTTTTTACATTAATGTGTTCAAATGTGGCGGCCCACAACAGTTTAATTTAATCTGCCACAGTTTCAAATTTATCCAAAAATTTTTTTTTGAAATTGTAGGCTTATGTGCGCAGTGTAGCCCCGTCACTTCAAAAAATACCCTTTCTTCACCCTGGTCGATGCCCCTCCCCCCTGCTCACACACACCCGCCGCACACAGAGGTAGGCTGCATCTCCTCACGATTCTGAGGAGATTGAGGTGGTTAGTATGTCCTGTGAAAGGTAAACCCTCTGTGGTACACTATAATGGATATATATTGTTTTCCGCATTAAGCTAGCCAAGCCCTCGACTGTGTTACGATATTAATTTATCATCAGCTAACGTTTTAAGACACTTTAAAAAAAAATTATAATTAAATATTTTTTTTATTTTCAACTAATGTTATCTCGCGAGCTTAAGGGAGATATCAGCATGATGTAACAAAACGCAACCTGCTGTGTTCCCCCGTTTCCCTCACCAAAATAGTTTCAGTACAGGCTCTGTTTTTTTTTTGTTTTTTTTTTTTAAACAATCTGTCTGGCGTCACCCGGCTCGTTCGGCTTCTACATCATATAACAGGATCTACTTTTTAAAATGACTTTACTACGAAAAGACAGAAGACTAAGAGGAAGAATCAATGGAGGTAGCAAAGATTTAATTGCAAGCCAATCAGATTCAGAGGCTTTCTTGTCAATAAACAAGCATTTGACTTGTTTTTATTGTAGTTTTCAATCCCACTTAAGACAGGGCTGAGCTTTGCACTAGAACAGGTTAAAATGCATTGTGATGGTTTCTGTATCATCTACTGACAAATAGTTTTTGAATATTTTTCATCAGACCACGTTTCTGGTGGTCTGATGTTAGCTAGCTGTCTAACCAAAAAGAAAACTAGTCAAAATTCAATATATTTCATGTGTTCCATTTCCCATGTTCCAATCACAAAGAATTGTGGATATGATGTTGAGATTTTAATCTCAAAGAGCACCAAATTGATACAATTAGCTGTTGAAATTGACAAAATGTTCTTCCGGCGGAGCATGCCCCCGGACCCCCCTAGACAAATCGGCGTCCACCCACAACAGTTTCAGAAAATCCTATGGGATATTGATTGCACCCAAATTGGACATGCTACTGATGAAACGGAGAACTGATGTTATAAACCATTTTGTTGTGGTGGACGTGGGGTGGGGTTTGGGGAGGTCTGTGGGTGGATTGGATTCCTAATTTTTTTGGATTCCTCATGTCTTAATCATTATCAGGAAGCAGTTGGGTACAAAATAGGATGTTGGTTACTTTATTTACAGAATATTATGTGAACCGTACCAAAATATAATGTTCAATTTGGAAGCCTCAATTAGCTTGATTTCTCGCAGATCAAACTATATTTCTACAAAATAATGTTGAATGAATGTTTATCTCATAAAGGACATTGAGAACAGAAAAAATTCAAATTTTAGAGAGCATGTTTTATTCTCTGGTTTGTTCTTTATACTGGCCAGTTACACATAATACACATGCATTAATAAACATACATTTTGGGTCAATTGCAGCATAGATGTAGATCAAGATCAAGACCAAAGTGCATTATTCCCGATTGTAGTGTGCTCTCTAAATTTGTTGTATCGTCCCATGATAATCCTGATTGCAGCGTGCTTTCAACGCCACCTATAGGATACAAAAATTGTACTTCGGAAGCCTCCTGCTGACCCGGTTTTACAAGAGACTAAAAAATAATCAAAGGCATGCATTAAAAAAATGCTGTAATTTCTACATGGTGAAAACAAAATGTATAAAAACACCCTTTATTACAGGCTTTAAAGACGTGATTTGTTTGATTACAAATTGTGAAGCATAGTGCCAAATAAAGAAAAAGATATGTATTTGTCCCAAAACATTAGCCATTTCAAAGCAGTTTGAAGTACAAACCCCAATTCCAAAAAATTTGGGACTTAAAAGCAGAAAGCAGTGATTTGTAAATCCTCTTTTACATATATTTCATTTAAAGGTATACTATGTAGTTTCAGAACACTAGATGGCGATATTGAGCACGTAGGAGAAAAGGGCTCCCCGAAAATTGCTTATCACGTGTTCTCAGACGCGCACGACGACGCACGAGCATTGTGGTGACGTTTCACACATATTTTCTCTGACCATGGACTCAATTCAATTCTCTTTATTGGCACGACAAGACATTGAATCTGTATTGTCAAAGCATACTGCATTAAAACAGTCGAAGACATACATCTAACTCTGAACAATACAAAACAGCAAAGACTAGAAACAAATGATGAACAGTAACCATACATGAAAACAATAACTTTTCTTTGATTATGGATTTAGAAATAACAATAATGTCAAATAATAAAGTACAATTAAATATAATAATTATCAATAGAAATTATAATAATGATGATGAGAACAACACATATGCTCTTATAAAGTGAATATAATAAATATAAAAAGTTAAAATTGGTTTATAATGATCTCTGTCACTCACTGTCCCTAAGATGATGGCAGGCAGGTATATATTGTGCTGCCAGGTTACAGCACGTCCTCTCCTAAGAGGATGGGGAGTTTTTGGATGTCTGTAAAAAAAATTTAATTGAGAGTATCTCTGCTTTATTTTGGGAAAATGTTTATATATACATAAATATTAGGGGTGTAACGGTACACAAAAGTCACGGTTCGGTACGTACTTCGGTTTTGGCGGTAATGATGGTGGGGAACCGGGCACCGATGGCAGCGGGAGCAGCTGGCAGCAGTGGTAAGGAGGGAGGGGTAAGGAGGGAGGGGCAAGCAGCGACGGACAGGAAGCCGGATAGCAACTCTCGACATGCGGGGCATAAGCCCCGCCGGCAGAATGTAGAAAAAAGAGAGAGAGAAAATAGTTGGGGAAAGTGTAATGGAGCAGTGGGAGGGTTGGACAAGTGCCCCCGCCAGGAGTAATCTATGGCTGCATAGCTATGAGGACAGAGTTTGAGAAACCATCCAGTCATGAGAGGGAAAACAATCCTACCCACCTATCAAGAGCCAACCCAGGAAGATGGGGTCACAGCTGTTGACAGGTGACAGTAAGGAAAGGATGCCACCCCACATTACTCTATGGCTAAATGCTTCTCTGGACTACAGCTCATTATAAACCTGATCATAAAGGTGCGCTTTTAATCTAGACTTAAATATTGAGACTGTGTCTGATTCCCTTATAAATTTTGGCAGGGTGTTCCACAGTAGTGGCGCTCTGTAGGAGAAAGCTCTACCACCCGTCAAGTTTAGATATTCTCGGGACTACTAAGTAGCCTGCGTCTTGGGAATCTTTTCGGCTTATATGGTAAAAGCAGATTACATATATACACTGGCGCAAGTCCATTTAAAGCTTTAAAGGTCAGAAGCAAAAAAAAAGTCTATCCCATACTTAATTGGTAGCCAATGAAGTGATGCTAGTATTGGGGTAATATGCTCATATTTCTTAGGTCTAGTTAAAATGCGAGCGGCTGCATTCTGCACAAGCTGGAGATTATTTAGCAAGGACTTAGGGCAGCCAGATAGCAGGGCATTACAGTAATCTAGCCTAGATGTAACAAAAGCATAGATCAATTTCTCTGCGTCCCCTTCTGATAGGAAGTGCCTTATTTTAGCTATGTTCCTTAACTGAAAGAAAGCTACAATAGATATGTCTTTTATGTGCGCGCTAAAGGTTAGATCTGGGTCTATAGTAACACCTAGGTCTTTCACAGCTGAGTTTGGAACAACTAAACAACCATCGAAATTTAAAGTAGATGTACACAATTTCTCCCTTAGTTTTTTTGGACTCTGCGTTTAGGAGCAGGAAATTTGAAAGCATCCAAGCTTTAATATCTGCAATACAAGCCTCTAATCGAGAAAGTGGTAGTGCCTCACCGGGTTTCATGGAAATTTATATCTGCGTATCGTCCACATAGCAGTGAAAATCTACCCCATGTGCCCGAATAATATCACCAAGGGGTAGCATATACGTATAATGAAAAGAGTACTGGACCTAGCACTGATCCTTGTGGAATACCATATTTCATTACTGAGTAACTGGATACTTCTTCATTTTATTTAACAAACTGCTTCCTATTGTATAAGTATGATCTGAACCATGCAAGTGCTTGACCATTTAGTCCAACACAGCCCTGGAGTCTGTTCAGTAGAATCTAATCAGATCAAAAACGTCTACGACATGAAAAAAGCCAAGTTACTCACGCATAGCCTACATAGCGCTGTCTATGAATTCTTAATTCCAACTTGCAAAAACTAGGCCTGCCTTTAAAAGTCTTGATATCAAAATGTGGCCAAGTTACAACTAACAATATTGCCTATCGTAGCTCACACTAAATAAACTAGCTCTATTCCAAAGCAATGCCATCCAAACTTTCCTAAATTATTTAATGCAACTTGGCCCTGTGTTTCTTCATCTTTGCATGTGAAGAGATTGTGCCTCATGGAACAACATATGATTTCAATGAATGTTTTTAACAGTTGATGAATAATTACACTCCAGAAAGGATATGGTTGTACTTTGCTGGCAAGTTTACTTTAGAAAATGTACAGGTTTTAAAATGTTAACTGCTGCTACAGCATTCTTTACAATTCACAAACAGACATTTATATGAAGAAACATCATGTACAATAGAGAAAGGGGTGATGAATAAATAAATTCAGATAAAAATGTGTAACATTTTTACCTAGAAAATAGCGTACATAAAGCATTTTTACAAACGTATCCAGACATGTTTGTGGGTCAGATGGTGGCAAATAGTACCAATAGTACCAATATTACCAAATAGTACCAATTTTCTTAACAGAATAGTATTTATGATATTTGCAAACAGAATTTTGTGAACACAAGGATATCTATGCTTTGTAGGATCACACAGGTTTTGATAGAAATCCAAATAAATAAATAAATAAATACATAATAATAATAATAATAAATATAGCTGCAAGCAGCGATTTCTGGGGACCGTGCGGCATTAGCGGCATTTGTCAAATGCAGAAACTGCAAAATGGTAGACAACTCTAGACAGGGTTGACCCAAAATACAAATATTTGTTTCTAATCAGGGCTTTTGCCATTGCTGATGGTATCTTTACCCGATCCAGTAAGGGCTTGCGTATTAAGTAATTTAAGTGAAACAGTGAACAGTTAATACTGTTAAATTTCTTAACTTTTGCAATAAAAGGATAAGCCACACCCAATGAAAAATTAATTAGCTTCTCATTCGGCCAATCTTTGACATACGCCTTAGTAAAGTAATCCATGTATGTAATGATGCCGGTTGAGTCCATTGAACAGGTTTGGTGCAAATTGGTCTAATACTGTAGGAGGAGTAGCATTTTAAGTGTTTTACAAAAAATGCTAATTAGCAGAAAATCGAAGATGGGAGACTTCATGGTTTCTTGAGGCAAATTTGTTGGGCAGGAGTAGCGGGATGTATCCACCAAATTGTGTGACTGTAGATCAAACGGGGCGTCGGCAGTGGGCGTGTCAATGATTTTTAGTGAATTTTAAAATATTTTCTTATATTTGGATCTCTATAGTGCCACCACGTGGCTCGATTGGGTTGAAACTGGAGAGCTCAGGTCCAGATGTTACTCTTAAAAGAACATCCAAGTTTCATAACTTTCTGTGAAATGGTTTTGGAATTATTAGCATTTGTGTGATAAGCCACGCCCACTGGATATTTATTGGCTCGTCATTCGGCCATCTTTTAAAATATCAAAATTCTGTTTATGACTTTTATGATGCATGGTGTAAGGAGTGTGTTTAACAGGTTTCATGTAAATTGGTCAAATTTTATAGGAGGAGTAGTATTTTAAGTGTTTTACAAGTAATGCTAATTAGCGGAAAATCCAAAAGGGCTAACTTGATGGTTCCTTGAGGCAAATTTGTTCAGTATGAGCAGACAGACCGCTATCCCACATATTGTGACTCTAGATAAAACGGGGCGTATGCAATTATTTTTTGTGAATATTTTAATATTTTCTTATATTTGGATCTATATAGCGCCACCATGTGGCTCGATTGGGTTGAAACTGTAGTGGTCCATTCCGCATGTTACTCTTAATAGATCTACCAGGTTTCATAACTTTCTGTCAAATGATTTTGGAATTATCAGCATTTTTGTGATAAGTCACGGCCATTGAAAATTCATTGGCTCGTCATTCGGCCATCTTTTAAAATATCAAAATTCTGTATATAACTTTTATGAAGCATCGTCAAAGGAGTTCTTGTACCCCGTTTCATTGAAATTGGCCAAATTTTGTAGGAAGAGTAGCATTTTAAGTGTTTTACAAAACATGCAAATTCGCGGAAAATCAAATATGGCTGACTTCATGGATCCTAGAGGTAAATTTGTTCAGCATGAGCAGAGGGACCTGTACACCACATTTTGTGACTCTAGGTGAAACGGGGCGTTGGCAGTGGGCGTGTCAATGTCACAATATTTACACGTGCACTACAGCGCCACCAACTGGCCTATCGCCACGAAATTCGGTGTGAGCTTGTATGATGACAACTTCTAACAACTTACCAAGTTTCATGAGAATCAGCCAAGCGATTAAGGAAAAACTCAAAGTAATAAATGAGTACATTTAAGCCAAAATTTCGGCAAATTCAAGATGGCGCCCAACAAATTAGTAAAGTTCTATGATCCAAATCCAGCTCTTTGTCACTGTAGCAAGTTATACATCTCTGCAAAGGAACTGTGATTTTTTGTGAATTTTTTTATATTTCTTTATATTTGGAACTCTATAGCACCACCGCATGGATCGATTGGGATAAAACTGTACATGTCTAGTCAAAATCGGACTCTTAACAGACCTACCAAGATTCATAGCTTTCTGTGAAATCGTTTTGGAATTATTAGCATTTTTGTGATAAGCCACGCCCAGTGAAATTTAATTGGCTTGTCATTCGGCCATCTTTGAAAATATCAAGATTCTGAATATAACTTTTATGAGACATGGTCTAACGAGTGTGTATGCCAAGTTTCATCTCAATTGGTCATATTTTGTAGGAGGAGTAGCATTTTAAGCGTTTTACAAAAAATGCTAATTAGCAAAAAATCCAATATGGCGGACATGGTCTAACGAGTGTGTATGCCAAGTTTCATCTCAATTGGTCAAATTTTGTAGGAGGAGTAGCATTTTAAGCGTTTTACAAAAAATGCTAATTAGGAAAAAATCCAATATGGCGGACTTCATGGGTCCTTGAGGCAAAGTTGTTCAGAATGGGCAAATGGACATGTATACCAAATTTTGTGACTCTAGGCGAAACAGGGCGTCGGCAGTGGGCGTGTCAATGTAAAAATACAGCGCCACCAGGTGTTCAATATGCGTCATAATACAGAGAATCCAAGAGTTTGGGAATCCCAACAAGCATGCCAAGTGTGGTGATTCTAGGACAAACCAGCTCACGGGAATTTTAGGTGAAAGGGGAGAAAAAAATTAAAATTAAAATTTAAAAAAAAGAATCTGAACAAAAACAATAGGGTACCTGCAGCTTCGCTGCACGGTCCCCTAAATATAGCTGCAAGCAGCGATTTCCGGGGACCGTGCAGCATTAGTGGCATTTGTCAAACGCAGAAACCGCAAAATGGTAGACAACTCTAGACAGGGTTGACCCAAAATATAAATATTTGTTTCTAATCAGGGCTTTTGCCATTGCTGATGGTATCTTAACCCGATCCAGTAAGGGCTTGCGTATTAAGTCTTTTAAGTACAAGTGAAACAGTGAACAGTTAATACTGTTAAATTGCTTAACTTTTGCAATAAAAAGGTGTTTCTTAATGTGAAAACAACCTTGAAAGAAGCATAGCATTTGCACAATAGTTTTGCCAAACATTAACCTAGCCATTGGTACCAAGGCGGAATTGAACCGCTGACCACATACATGGAAAGCCAATACTGTATCCACTAGGCCAAAGCAGGTTAACAGAAATGAGGAGGCCAAATAAGACTTGTGTGTTGCGGTATCAGATTGTTTTGGCTTACTGACTTCATAATTCAAACAGATAACAGGTAATATTGTGAAATTTCCTAGCCTTTGCAATAAAAAGAACATTCTTACAATGTCGTGCACATTTTGTGCCTCAAAAAAAACTCGGGAACAGATGGGGATCGAACCACCAACCTAGTACCTGGCAGTCAAAAGCCTTAACCACTAAGCTACAGGAACTTTCACAGTTGGTAGAGTAGGTAGACGGCCTGTTAAGCAGAGATAGTGTTCTTGGCGGATGGCATACCTGCCATCCCAACATTTGTATTTCTTTAGTGCCACCACGCAGATTGATTGGGTTAAAACTGCAGGGCTCAAGTCTTGATCTAACTCTCGATCAACCCACCAAGTTTCAGAACTTTATATCAAACGGTTTTAGAAGAACGAACATTTGGGCGATAGGCCACGCCCAATGCAAAATTCATTGGCTTCTCATTCGGGCAATTTTTGACATACGCCTTAATAAAGTAATGCATGTATGTAGGGATGCGGTTTGAGTCCGTTGAACAGGTTTGGTGCAAATTGGTCAAATTCTGTAGGAGGAGTAGCATTTTAAGTGTTTTACAAAAAATGCTAATTAGCGGAAAATCGAAGATGGCAGACTTCATGGTTTCTTGAGGCAAATTTGTTGGGCAGGAGTAGCGGGATGTATCCACCAAGTTTTGTGACTGTAGATCAAACGGGGCGTCAATGATTTTTAGTGAATTTTTAAATATTTTCTTATATTTGGATCTCTATTGCGCCACCACGTGGCTCGATTGGGTTGAAACTGGAGAGGTCAGGTCCAGATGTTACTCTTAAAAGACCATCCAAGTTTCATAACTTTCTGTGAAATGGTTTTGGAATTATTAGCATTTATGTGATAAGTCACGCCCATTGAAAATTCATTGGCTCGTCATTAGGCCATCTTTGAAAATATCAAAATTCTGAATATAACATTTATGAGCCATGGTCTATTGAGTGTGTATACCAAGTTTCATCTCAATTGGTCAAATTTTGTAGGAGGAGTAGCATTTTAAGCGTTTTACAAAAAAATGCTAATTAGCAAAAAATCCAATATGGAAACGGGGCTTCGGCAGTGGGCATGTCAATGTCAAAGTTTTGTCACGTGCACTACAGTGCCACCAGGTGTTCAATCTGCGTCATAATATAGAGGATTCAAGAGTTTGGGAATCCCAACAAGCGTGCCAAGTGTGGCGATTCTGGGACAAACCAGCTCACGGGAATTTTAGGTGAAAGGGGAGAAAAAAAAAGAAAAAAAAGAATCTGAACAAAAACAATAGGGTACCTGCAGCTTCACTGCACGGTCCCCTAAATATAGCTGCAAGCAGCGATTTCCGGGGACCGTGCGGCATTAGCGGCATTTGTCAAACGCAGAAACTGCAAAATGGTAGACAACTCTAGACAGGGTTGACCCAAAATACAAATATTTGTTTCTAATCAGGGCTTTTGCCATTGCTGATGGTATCTTAACCCAATCCAGTAAGGGCTTGCGTATTAAGTCTTTTAACCCTTTCCAGCCGGAGCGTTCTAATTTCAGTACAATTGTTCTGATGGTTTGACATATAATAGCTCTGCCGTCCAATCACTGATTTTCTTTTTGAAAAATGCTAGTTACAGATGACAAAATAACCTACAATTCCATATAATTGGTTCATGAGCTTAGTGGGCGGGGATTTATTTCTAGACTGCTAAATAAAACCGCACGTCAACCTCGTAAATCTCCATTTGCCTCACCGCGGGCGGAGCGGACCACCTCGGACAGAAGACTATCGTCTGAACTTTACTGCGACTGAGGGAAGAAATATTTAAGATGATAATTAACCATAGAATATGCTTCAGAAACGATTTTATTTTGAATAAAATCCTGTTTTTGTACCGCAGACTTTCTCATATTTTCACTTGAAATTCGCTAAGGTAGCTAACGTTCGGTTCTAGCTTCAAATGATGCCACTGTGTTATTCTTCCCCCAGCTCGTTTCGAGATGAAATTGTGAAAAAGTCTGTCATACAATGAATAAGTGAAGTGATAACGTTAGATGTGAATATTTTCCGTATTTAGTGTAGACCTTGATAACTAAATAATAGCTAACTAAAGCTAAAACAAATAACGTTAGTCTAACAGTGAGCTGTCATCCTCTCGCCGCGCGAACAGCCATTTTCTTTTCTGCGTTTTTGTTTTCCTAATTTGAAACGTTAGCTCTGCTGTCTGTTTTGCTAGCTTTATAAATGTTATACTCAACTATTAGTCTTATCAATAGCAAGTACTAACTAGCTAGTTTTTTAACATAACGTTATGTATAAATTTGAAGGTTGTTGTTGATCAGTCCTGTCGAAAATGAATGGAGTAGAGAACTAAACAGCAAACATTTCCTAACGTAATGTCAGCTTCACGTTTTATTTTCTGACTCACGTTTTTGACTTGAGCAAGATTAGCCTGTTTAGACAAATATGACAAAAAGACATCATTCAGTTGAGCCAATGTCACTGATGATTTAGGTCTGTTCATTCAAAACAATATCTTATATGAATGGACATTATGCTAAGTAGTCTAACATTGTGTTAAGTAGTCTAACATTGTGTTATTGTTGTGCTTTTTATCTAACGTTATTCTGGAGCATAAAGTGTTTTCTGTAAAATGTCATTCTCACTATACACCCCTTTAATGACTCAGAAATGGTTTTATATGTTATGGATTAATGAAATGGCAACTTGATAATATATTTATCTATTACAGCGATGGATGGACATTATGCTTGTGTCCAGAATAGCTATTTTATCTATTCCTGACATAAGCATAAAGCGTTTGCAGTAAGATGATGTTATTGCAAGTATATAGCCCTTTAATGACTCAGAAATTGTTTTATATGATATATGATATGTTATGGATTAATGAAATGGTAAATGATTACATATTTATGTATTGCAGCAAAGGATGGACATTTAGCCATCTGATACAGTCCCTGAAGAGAAGGAACGTGCTGAGGGTCATTGCAGAGCACGACACGGAGGACCATCAGGGCATGCATGCACTTACTGTTATCTTCTTGATTTTTGAATATATTGAAGGTATTTATGCTTGACCATAGATTTGTCTGCTGTATCTGTACTAATACATTAATGATTTTACTGTAAATAAATCCAATGCATTAATTTTATGGGTATCTAAACTGATATTTGCCATGGGTTGTATCTTGTTTTTATTTGTTTTACAATGTTATCCATTTACTTAGTTCATCCATTCACTATGTTATACTTTTAAAAAAAAAATAAAGTGTGTGTTTCATTGAACACATAAATTGTATATTTCAGTGGATGTGTCTTTCAATTTTGCATTATATCAACAGATTCTCAACAGTGACCCATTAGGAGTATGGATAAGTGGTAATGTGAAATGTCAATGAACCTAACATTCTACGAAAAAAAATGTTTTGTTTTCCTTTTCCCATACATCACTAAGATGTTATAACTTTTGAGCAGTAAATGATAAATCTGTTCTGATTAATACTCTATATCACTTAGAAAATAGTGAAGATAACACACAGTTTGTCTCCCTCGATCTTGAACATGAAATGTTTAAAAACCTAGGTTTCTCATGGAGAATAGTCATTTAGAAAGTTTTTTTATTATTATTTATTTTGTGATTTGTTTTAATAATTGATGATATTGTGTTAAAGTAAGCATATTATTGTATATAAATGGAAAGCTCCAGTTATCCTGTTTAAAATGGTATATTATCTTTAGGGGTGTAACATAATATGATCACACCACAAACAGTTTTGCATACACATGTCATATTTTCAATGAACCTAACATTCTAAAGCGTTTATTTTAGCCTTTTCTTACCCATCACTGAAGTGGTTATAACTTTTGAGCAGTAGAAGATAAATCTATTCTGATTCCTATTCTATATGACTCACACAATGGTGAAGATATCATACACTGTAACTTTCCCCCTATCTTGAACATGAAATGGGTAAAATAAAAATTCTCATGAGAAAATAGCCATTTAGAATGTTTTATAAATTTAGTTGGTAAATGTATTTCCATAATTGATGATATTTCCATCAAATAATCCTATTATTTTTTATATCAATTGAAAGCCCCAGTTATCCTGTTTACAATGGTATATCAAGTTTAGGTATCTGATGTAATATGATCACACTACAAACATTTTTTGCAACGCGCATTAAGAAATAAAATGGAATAGAATGTTGACCCAATATTCGCTTAGGCTGGAAAGGGTTAAGTACAGGTGAAACAGCGAACAGTTAGTACTGTTAGATTTCTTAACTTTTGCAATAAAAAGGTGTTTCTTAATGTGAAAACAACATTAAAAGAAGCATAGCATTTGCACAATAGTTTAACCTAGCCATTGGTACGAAGCCGGAATTGAACCGCTGACCACATACATGGAAAGCCAATACTGAATCCACTAGGCCAAAGCAGGTTAACAGATACGAGGAGGCCAAATAAGACTTGTGTGTTGCGGTATCAGATTGTTTTGGCTTACTGACTTCATAATTCACACAGATAACAGGTAATATTTTCAAATTTCCTAGCCTTTGCAATAAAAAGAACATTTTTACAATGACGTGCACATTGTGTGCCTCAAAAAAAAACTTGGGAACATGTGGGGATCGAACCACCAACCTACTACACGGCAGTCAAATGCCTTAACCACTAAGCTACTGGAACTTTCACAGTTGGTATTATAGGTAGACGGCCTGTTAAGCAGAGATAGTGTACTTGGCAGATGGCATGCCTGCCATCCCAACATTTGTATTTCTATAGCGCCACCACATGGATTGATTGGGTTAAAACTGCAGGGCTCAACTCTTGATCTAACTCACAATCAACCCACCAAGTTTCAGAACTTGATTTCAAACGGTTTTAGAAGTACTAGCATTTATGTGATAAGCCACTCCCAATGCAAAATTCATTGGCTTCTCATTCAGCCAATTGTTGACTTAGGCCTTAGTAAAGAAAAGCATGTATGTAGGGATGCGGGTTGAGTCCCTCAAACAGGTTTGGTGCAAATTGGTCTAATTCTGTAGGAGGAGTAGCATTTGAAGTGTTTTACAAAAAATGCTAATTAGCGGAAAATCAAAGATGGCAGACTTCATGGTTTCTTGAGGCAAATTTGTTGGACAGGAGTAGCGGGATGTATCCACCAAATTTTGTGATTGTAGATCAAACGGGGCGTCGGCAGTGTCAATAATCTTTAGTGAATTTTTTTATATTTTCTTATATTTGGATCTTTATAGCGCCACCACGAAGCTCGATTGGGTTGAAACTGGAGAGCTCAGGTCCAGATCTTACTCTTAAAAAAGCTCCCAAGTTTCATAACTTTCTGTGAAATGGTTTTAGAATTATTAGCATTTTTATGATAAGCCACGCCCAGTGAAAATTTATTGTCTCGTCATTCGGCCCTCTTTTGAATCAAAATTCTGCATATATATATTATGAAGCATGGTCTAAGGAGTTTATGTACCAGGTTTCATGTAAATAGGTCAAAGTTTGTAGGAGTAGCATTTTAAGTGTTTTACAAGAAATGCTAATTAGCGGAAAATCCAATACAGGTGACTTGATGGTTCCTTTAAGGAGATTTGTTCAATATGAGCAGAGGGACCTCTATACCACAGTTTGTGACTCGAGGCGAAAAGGGGCGTCAGCAGTGGGCGTGTCAATGTCAAAATTTTGTCATGTGCACTACAGCGCCACCAACTGGCCTATCGCAACCAGATTTGGTGAGGGCTTGTGAGATGACAACTACTAAATATTGGCCAAGTTTCATGAGAATGAGCCAAGAGGTTAAGGAAATACACAGAGAAGTAATAAATGAGTACATTCAAGCCAAAATGTTGGCAAATTCAAGATGGCCCCCACCCAATTAGTAAAGATCTCTGATCCAAATGTGTTTCTTTGTCACTTTAGCAAGTTTTACATCTCTGCAAAGGAACAGTGATTTTTAGTGAATTTTTAAATATTTATTTATATTCTGAACTCTATAGCGCCACCACGTGGCTCGATTTGGTCAAAACTGTAGAGGTCAAGTCAGGATGTTACTCTTAACAATTGTACCAAGTTTCATAACTATGTGTCAAATTGTTTTTGAATTATTAGCATTTTTGTGATAAGCCACGCCCAGTGAAAATTCATTGACTAATCATTCGGCCATATTTTAAAATATCAAAATTATGAACATAACTTTTATGACACATAGTCTACGGAGTGTGTGTACCAAGTTTCATCTCAATTGGTCAAATTTTATAGGAGGAGTAGCATTTTAAGTGTTTTACAAAAAATGCTAATTAGCAAAAAATCCAATATGGCGGACTTTATGGGTCCTATGTTTGTCCTAACAAATACAATAGGGTACCAGCAGCAACTCTGCTCGGTCCCCTAAATATATAGCTGCAAGCAGCAATTCCCGGGGACCGAGCGGCATGATCAGCATTTGTCAAACACAGAAACTGCAAAATGTTAGACAACTCTAGACAGGGTTGACCCAAAATACAAATATTCGTTTCTAATCAGGGCATTTGCCATTGTTGAAGGTATTTTAACCCGATCCAGTAAGGGCTTGTAAGGTAACAGATTATTTTGCCGGTATACCAGTGCAAATTCACTGTTATGTATAAAACAAATCACTCTGAATTAAATGAATATAGCTAACATTACTATATTGTAACAATGGCAAGCTAGCCAGCAAAATTACATATAGCAGCTTGCTATCTATTTGTGTCTGAGACGAGCTGTTCCGAGTTTCTTTTGAATGAAATGGCGTCTGAAGGGTTTGTTTTGTTCTGTTCCACATGAGTAAATTGTTCTGTATGCAATACTGCAGGCTGTGCAGGTAAACGGATGAGCAATTTATGCATGACGTAACATGAGGGAGAGGTAACATGAGGATGAGTTTGTTGTTGTTGATTATTATGCAGGGGTTTATTTTATCTAGGGTGGACATTTGATTTTATACCTGGACTCATTTCTGGCTAATGAGGCTCTGGTGGAATACAAGATTCACTGTGCTGCTACATGGGTTTGGAGAGCTTTTTGGGGACCACGGGTAGGCTAGTTAGTTGTGTAATATGAAACACACCAAAAACACATCTAAAAATTAACTTTTATTGCCAATTATAAGATTTTATTGTAAAACTTTAAAAAAACATCATATTGAGACTTTTCTGGAACCTTGCCATTTTGCACATTTTGGCACAATTTGTGCCAACTTTGGTAACCGAAATGGTTCACCTGAAAAAAAGCTCTGTAGAATTGGAATGGTTTGAAATATTGAAACCATATCTTTAGCAGAGATAGGCAGCATATTGAGGAATCACAAAGCGGAGTTATTTCCTCCATAGCTCTTGTAGCTCATCAGGTAAAAAATCAGAAATTTGAATGTAGGTACCCGTTTTTTAGTTTTTTCACAATTTCTGTACATAAATTGTTGTAGTTAAGTAGCAAGAAGTGCTAAGAAGTTAAGAAGCCAAGAAGTTATCTGTTTTAACCTCTTGCTGCCAAACGCCCCCTAGCGGTAAAGCGGGCGTTACGGAAATTATTAAATTATACATTTCATTAATTTAATAATATATAATAAACTGCTCACCTCAATATTTTGATTAAATATCCTTAAGATATATCCATTCCTTCTGGGAAAGTGGTTTTAAGCCCAAAATGTCGAGATAAAACTTTGTAAATAACGTTGGAAACTCTGACCTAATTCTCAAACATGTATTGCAGCTTGATGTCACACCATAAACAATGTGCTGGTAAACTGTTCTGCTTAATTGTATTTCACAAAACTTTGGTTTGAAAAATCATTATACCTTTAGGCTTCAAGAAAAAATACTTTAAAACTTTCATACGGCTGTACATGATTTTTTTCCAATTTTAAACCGACTTTTGCTTTTCTGCACTTGATAACAAGTCGTTCGGCTGTGTTCAGTTTGGCTTTGTGAAACTCAGCCAGTTTCTGGAGTACCAATCCCGTGGCTTAGTATATTTTAACAACAGTGGTTTTCTACTTGATTGGAGAGATTTATGCAAAACCGTCGTCAATTGGGTGTATTTCTTTGACTGATAGCACAATAGGCCTATCTGAAGTGGGAAAAACTTGCATCGACCCGCCTCCACTCCGAGTATTATTTGCTTTCCATTGGGTTTTAAAACTGTCTGTCAAATATTCCAGCCAATAGCCAAGACTCTTTTCTTTCAGACAAGCCCTCATTCAACACAATGCAGTTCTAAATCAAGTAAATGCAGCCCTGCGTAAGAGGAGAAGGCAACCAAGCGTAATTATCAAACCAAGATGGCGCAGTGTTTTTACCTTGTAGCGTAGCTCGCTACATTCTGTTTAGCAAAGCACAATTCATAAGGTAACTGCGCTGTTTATCTTTTTACTTTACAGTCTCTTTCATACAGTTTTTGGTTAGTTATGTCTAGGTTATTCAAGAGTTTCTCCGTGCAGCAGGTCCTAGCCCACATGTGGTTTTCCGGTCTCAGTGACGCAGTGATGTAAGGTAACAGATTATTTTGCCGATATACCAGTGCGAATTCACTGTTATGTATAAAACGAATCCCTCTGAATCAAATGAATATAACTAACATTACTATATTGTAACAATGGCAAGCTAGCCAGCAAAATTACACATAGCAGCTAGCTATCTATTTGTGTCTGAGACAAGTAAATGTAGCCCTGCGTAAGAGGAGAAGGCAACCAAGCGTAATTATCAAACCAAGATGGCGCAGTGTTTTTACCTTTTAGCGTAGCTCGCTACATTCTGTTTAGCAAAGCACAATTCATAAGGTAACTGCGCTGTTTATCTTTTACTTTACAGTCTCTTTCATACAGTTTTTGGTTAGTTATGTCTAGGTTATTTAGGAGTTTCTCCGTGCAGCAGGTCCTAGCCTACATATGGTTTTGCGGTCTCAGTGACGCAGTGATGTAAGGTAACAGATTATTTTGCCGATATACCAGTGCGAATTCACTGTTATGTATAAAACAAATCCCTCTGAATTAAATGAATATAACTAACATTACTATATTGTAACAATGGCAAGCTAGCCAGCAAAATTACACATAGCAGCTAGCTATCTATTTGTGTCTGAGACAAGTAAATGTAGCCCTGCGTAAGAGGAGAAGGCAACCAAGCGTAATTATCAAACCAAGATGGTGCAGTGTTTTTACCTTGTAGCGTAGCTCGCTACATTCTGTTTAGCAAAGCACAATTCATAAGGTAAATGCACTGTTTATCTTTTTACTTTACAGTCTCTTTCATACAGTTTTTGGTTACTTATGTCTAGGTTATTCAGGAGTTTCTCCGTGCAGCAGGTCCTAGCCCACATGTGGTTTTCCGGTCTCAGTGACGCAGTGATGTAAGGTAACAGATTATTTTGCCGGTATACCAGTGCGAATTCACTGTTATGTATAAAACGAATCCCTCTGAATTAAATGAATATAGCTAACATTACTATATTGTAACAATGGCAAGCTAGCCAGCAAAATTACACATAGCAGCTAGCTATCTATTTGTGTCTGAGACGAGCTGTTCCGAGTTTCTTTTTAATGAAATGGCATCTGAAGGGTTTGTTTTGTTCCACTTGAGTAAATTGTTCTGTATGCAGTGCAGTAGGCTGTGCAGGTAAACGAATGAGCAATTTATACGTGACGTAACATGAGGGAGAGATAACATGAGGATGAGTTTGTTCTTGTTGATTATTATGCAGGGGTTTATTTTATCTAGGGTGGACATTTGATTTTATACCTGGACTCATTTCTGGCTAATGAGGCTCTGGTGGAATACAAGATTCACTGTGCTGCTACATGGGTTTGGAGAGCTTTTTGGGGACCACGGGTAGGCTAGTTAGTTGTGTAATATGAAACACACCAAAAACACATCTAAAAATTAACTTTTATTGCCAATTATAAGATTTTATTGTAAAACTTAAAAAAAACATCATATTGAGACTTTTCTGGAACCTTGCCATTTTGCACAATTTGGCACAATTTGTGCCAACTTTGGTAACCGAAATGGTTCACCTGAAAAAAAGCTCTGTAGAATTTGAATGGTTTGAAATATTGACACCATATCTTTAGCAGAGATAGGCAGCATATTGAGGAATCACAAAGCGGAGTAATTTCCTCCATAGCTCTTGTAGCTCATCAGGTAAAAAATCTGAAATTTGAATGTAGGTACCCGTTTTTTAGTTTTTTCACAATTTCTGTACGTAAATTGTTGTAGTTAAGTAGCAAGAAGTGCTACTTAGTCATAAAATGAAGTTATCTGTTTTAACCTCTTGCTGCCAAACGCCCCCTAGCGGTAACGCGGGCGTTACGGAAATTATTAAATTATACATTTCATTAATTTAATAATATATAATAAACTGCTCACCTCAATATTTTGATGAAATATCCTTAAGATATATCCATTCCTTCTGGGAAAGTGGTTTTAAGCCCAAAACGTCGAGATAAAACTTCGTAAATAACGTTGGAAACTCTGACCTAATTCTCAAACATGTATTGCAGCTTGATGTCACACCATAAACAATGTGCTGGTAAACTGTTCTGCTTAATTGTATTTCACAAAACTTTGGTTTGAAAAATCATTATACCTTTAGACTTCAAGAAAAAATACTTTAAAACTTTCATACGGCTGTACATGATTTTTTCCCAATTTTAAACCGACTTGTGCTTTTCTGCACTTGATAACAAGTCGTTCGGCTGTGTTCAGTTTGGCTTTGTGAAACTCAGCCAGTTTCTGGAGTACCAATCCCGTGGCTTAGTATATTTTAGCCACAGTGGTTTTGTACTTGATTGGAGAGATTTATGCAAAACCGTCGTCAATTGAGTGTATTTCTTTGACTGATAGCACAATAGGCTTATCTGAAGTGGGAAAAACTTGCATCGACCCGCCTCCACTCCGAGTATTATTTGCTTTCCATTGGGTTTTAAAACTGTCTGTCAAATATTCCAGCCAATAGCGATGACTCTTTTCTTTCAGACAAGCCCTCATTCAACACAATGCAGTTGTAAATCAAGTAAATGCAGCCCTGCGTAAGAGGAGAAGGCAACCAAGCGTAATTATCAAACCAAGATGGCGCAGTGTTTTTACCTTGTAGCGTAGCTCGCTACATTCTGTTTAGCAAAGCACAATTCATAAGGTAACTGCGCTGTTTATCTTTTTACTTTACAGTCTCTTTCATACAGTTTTTGGTTAGTTATGTCTAGGTTATTTAGGAGTTTCTCCGTGCAGCAGGTCCTAGCCTACATATGGTTTTGCAGTCTCAGTGAGGCAGTGATGTAAGGTAACATATTATTTTGCCGATATACCAGTGCAAATTCACTGTTATGTATAAAACGAATCCCTCTGAATTAAATGAATATAACTAACATTACTATATTGTAACAATGGCAAGCTAGCCAGCAAAATTACACATAGCAGCTAGCTATCTATTTGTGTCTGAGACAAGTAAATGTAGCCCTGCGTAAGAGGAGAAGGCAACCAAGCGTAATTATCAAACCAAGATGGTGCAGTGTTTTTACCTTGTAGCGTAGCTCGCTACATTCTGTTTAGCAAAGCACAATTCATAAGGTAAATGCACTGTTTATCTTTTTACTTTACAGTCTCTTTCATACAGTTTTTGGTTACTTATGTCTAGGTTATTCAGGAGTTTCTCCGTGCAGCAGGTCCTAGCCCACATGTGGTTTTCCGGTCTCAGTGACGCAGTGATGTAAGGTAACAGATTATTTTGCCGGTATACCAGTGCGAATTCACTGTTATGTATAAAACGAATCCCTCTGAATTAAATTAATATAGCTAACATTACTATATTGTAACAATGGCAAGCTAGCCAGCAAAATTACACATAGCAGCTAGCTATCTATTTGTGTCTGAGACGAGCTGTTCCGAGTTTCTTTTTAATGAAATGGCATCTGAAGGGTTTGTTTTGTTCCACTTGAGTAAATTGTTCTGTATGCAGTGCAGTAGGCTGTGCAGGTAAGCGAATGAGCAATTTATACGTGACGTAACATGAGGGAGAGATAACATGAGGATGAGTTTGTTGTTGTTGATTATTATGCAGGGGTTTATTTTATCTAGGGTGGACATTTGATTTTATACCTGGACTCATTTCTGGCTAATGAGGCTCTGGTGGAATACAAGATTCACTGTGCTGCTACATGGGTTTGGAGAGCTTTTTGGGGACCACGGGTAGGCTAGTTAGTTGTGTAATATGAAACACACCAAAAACACATCTAAAAATGAACTTTTATTGCCAATTATCAGATTTTATTGTAAAACTTAAAAAATAACATCATATTGAGACTTTTCTGGAACCTTGCCATTTTGCACAATTTGGCACAATTTGTGTCAACTTTGGTAACCGAAATGGTTCACCTGAAAAAAAGCTCTGTAGAATTTGAATGGTTTGAAATATTGACACCATATCTTTAGCAGAGATAGGCAGCATATTGAGGAATCACAAAGCGGAGTTATTTCCTCCATAGCTCTTGTAGCTCATCAGGTAAAAAATCAGAAATTTGAATGTAGGTACCCGTTTTTTAGTTTTTTCACAATTTCTGTACGTAAATTGTTGTAGTTAAGTAGCAAGAAGTGCTACTTAGTCATAAAATGCAGTTATCTGTTTTAACCTCTTGCTGCCAAACGCCCCCTAGCGGTAACGCGAGCGTTACGGAAATGATTAAATTATACATTTCATTAATTTAATAATATATAATAAACTGCTCACCTCAATATTTTGATTAAATATCCTTAAGATATATCCATTCCTTCTGGGAAAGTGCTTTTAAGCCCAAAACGTCGAGATAAAACTTCGTAAATAACGTTGGAAACTCTGACCTAATTCTCAAACATGTATTGCAGCTTGATGTCACACCATAAACAATGTGCTGGTAAACTGTTCTGCTTAATTGTATTTCACAAAACTTTGGTTTGAAAAATCATTATACCTTTAGGCTTCAAGAAAAAAATACTTTAAAACTTTCATACGGCTGTACATGATTTTTTTCCAATTTTAAACCGACTTGTGCTTTTCTGCACTTGATAACAAGTCGTTCGGCTGTGTTCAGTTTGGCTTTGTGAAACTCAGCCAGTTTCTGGAGTACCAATCCCGTGGCTTAGTATATTTTAGCCACAGTGGTTTTGTACTTGATTGGAGAGATTTATGCAAAACCGTCGTCAATTGGGTGTATTTCTTTGACTGATAGCACAATAGGCTTATCTGAAGTGGGAAAAACTTGCATCGACCCGCCTCCACTCCGAGTATTATTTGCTTTCCATTGGGTTTTAAAACTGTCTGTCAAATATTCCAGCCAATAGCGAAGACTCTTTTCTTTCAGACAAGCCCTCATTCAACACAATGCAGTTGTAAATCAAGTAAATGCAGCCCTGCGTAAGAGGAGAAGGCAACCAAGCGTAATTATCAAACCAAGATGGCGCAGTGTTTTTACCTTGTAGCGTAGCTCGCTACATTCTGTTTAGCAAAGCACAATTCATAAGGTAACTGCGCTGTTTATCTTTTTACTTTACAGTCTCTTTCATACAGTTTTTGGTTAGTTATGTCTAGGTTATTTAGGAGTTTCTCCGTGCAGCAGGTCCTAGCCTACATATGGTTTTGCGGTCTCAGTGACGCAGTGATGTAAGGTAACAGATTATTTTGCCGATATACCAGTGCGAATTCACTGTTATGTATAAAACAAATCCCTCTGAATTAAATGAATATAACTAACATTACTATATTGTAACAATGGCAAGCTAGCCAGCAAAATTACACATAGCAGCTAGCTATCTATTTGTGTCTGAGACAAGTAAATGTAGCCCTGCGTAAGAGGAGAAGGCAACCAAGCGTAATTATCAAACCAAGATGGTGCAGTGTTTTTACCTTGTAGCGTAGCTCGCTACATTCTGTTTAGCAAAGCACAATTCATAAGGTAACTGCGCTGTTTATATTTTTAATTTACAGTCTCTTTCATACAGTTTTTGGTTAGTTATGTCTAGGTTATTCAAGAGTTTCTCCGTGCAGCAGGTCCTAGCCCACATGTGGTTTTCCGGTCTCAATGACGCAGTGATGTAAGGTAACAGATTATTTTGCCGATATACCAGTGCGAATTCACTGTTATGTATAAAACGAATCCCTCTGAATCAAATGAATATAACTAACATTACTATATTGTAACAATGGCAAGCTAGCCAGCAAAATTACACATAGCAGCTAGCTATCTATTTGTGTCTGAGACAAGTAAATGTAGCCCTGCGTAAGAGGAGAAGGCAACCAAGCGTAATTATCAAACCAAGATGGCGCAGTGTTTTTACCTTTTAGCGTAGCTCGCTACATTCTGTTTAGCAAAGCACAATTCATAAGGTAAATGCACTGTTTATCTTTTTACTTTACAGTCTCTTTCATACAGTTTTTGGTTACTTATGTCTAGGTTATTCAGGAGTTTCTCCGTGCAGCAGGTCCTAGCCCACATGTGGTTTTCCGGTCTCAGTGACGCAGTGATGTAAGGTAACAGATTATTTTGCCGGTATACCAGTGCGAATTCACTGTTATGTATAAAACGAATCCCTCTGAATTAAATGAATATAGCTAACATTACTATATTGTAACAATGGCAAGCTAGCCAGCAAAATTACACATAGCAGCTAGCTATCTATTTGTGTCTGAGACGAGCTGTTCCGAGTTTCTTTTTAATGAAATGGCATCTGAAGGGTTTGTTTTGTTCCACTTGAGTAAATTGTTCTGTATGCAGTGCAGTAGGCTGTGCAGGTAAACGAATGAGCAATTTATACGTGACGTAACATGAGGGAGAGATAACATGAGGATGAGTTTGTTCTTGTTGATTATTATGCAGGGGTTTATTTTATCTAGGGTGGACATTTGATTTTATACCTGGACTCATTTCTGGCTAATGAGGCTCTGGTGGAATACAAGATTCACTGTGCTGCTACATGGGTTTGGAGAGCTTTTTGGGGACCACGGGTAGGCTAGTTAGTTGTGTAATATGTAACACACCAAAAACACATCTAAAAATTAACTTGTATTGCCAATTATAAGATTTTATTGTAAAACTTTTAAAAAACATCATATTGAGACTTTTCTGGAACCTTGCCATTTTGTACAATTTGGCACAATTTGTGCCAACTTTGGTAACCAAACTGGTTCACCTGAAAAAAAGCTCTGTAGAATTTGAATGGTTTGAAATATTGACACCATATCTTTAGCAGAGATAGGCAGCATATTGAGGAATCACAAAGCGGAGTTATTTCCTCCATAGCTCTTGTAGCTCATAAGGTAAAAAATCAGAAATTTGAATGTAGGTACCCGTTTTTTAGTTTTTTCACAATTTCTGTACGTAAATTGTTGTAGTTAAGTAGCAAGAAGTGCTACTTAGTCATAAAATGAAGTTATCTGTTTTAACCTCTTGCTGCCAAACGCCCCCTAGCGGTAACGCGGGCGTTACGGAAATTATTAAATTATACATTTCATTAATTTAATAATATATAATAAACTGCTCACCTCAATATTTTGATTAAATATCCTTAAGATATATCCATTCCTTCTGGGAAAGTGGTTTTAAGCCCAAAACGTTGCGATAAAACTTCGTAAATAACGTTGGAAACTCTGACCTAATTCTCAAACATGTATTGCAGCTTGATGTCACACCATAAACAATGTGCTGGTAAACTGTTCTGCTTAATTGTATTTCACAAAACTTTGGTTTGAAAAATCATTATACCTTTAGGCTTCAAGAAAAAATACTTTAAAACTTTCATACGGCTGTACATGATTTTTTTCCAATTTTAAACCGACTTGTGCTTTTCTGCACTTGATAACAAGTCGTTCAGCTGTGTTCAGTTTGGCTTTGTGAAACTCAGCCAGTTTCTGGAGTACCAATCCCGTGGCTTAGTATATTTTAGCCACAGTGGTTTTGTACTTGATTGGAGAGATTTATGCAAAACCGTCGTCAATTGGGTGTATTTCTTTAACTGATAGCACAATAGGCTTATCTGAAGTAATAGGCACAATAGGCTTATCTGAACTAATTCTCTGAGATTCCCTCGTGAGCTGATTTTTATCTTCTATTATTTGTAATAATAGAAGATAAAAATCAGCTCACGAGGGAATCTCAGAGAATTAGTAATAAAAGACACCTTTCAGAGGACTCAATAGAAGCACTCAAAAGGGAACTGGCTCTTCAGAAATGGGTTGAGGTGTTTGAAGCAACTGATGTGGACTCAGCATATGGCTGCTTTCTGAATACATTCATGACTTTATATGATCGTTGCTGTCCTGTTGTGCAGCAGAGTAGCCGACGAACAAGGAAGCCAGATAAACCATGGATAACAAAAGGAATTTTAAATGCCTGTAAAAAGAAAAATGCTCTTTATAGAGATTTCATCAAGCATAGAACTAAACAGAAAGAAATCAAATATAAAAGATATAAAAATAAATTAACAGATATTATAAGAAAACGTAAGAAAGATTATTATAATAACTTACTAGAAACTAATAAAAATGATATTAAAGGAACATGGAAAATTATTAACACAATAATTGGAAATTCAAATAACAAACCAGGCTATATTGATCATTTTTCTGTAAATGGAATGGAAATAACCAACATGCATGAGGTAGTGGAGGAGTTTAATAATTTTTTCGTAAATGTTGGCCCAGATCTTGCAAGGGAGATCAAGTCTCCACAAGGGGGAGCTATTGCAGAACAATACATTGATAGGAATCCATCCACAATCTTTTTATATGACGTATCTAGTATGGAAATAATTGATACTGTAAATAATCTCAAGAATAAAACATCTACAGACGTGAAGGGGATAGACATGTCTCTTATTAAAAAATGTATAAAAGAAATTGTAGATCCCATTACTTTCATATGTAATCTATCTTTTAGGCTGGGGACCTTTCCAACTGAAATGAAAACAGCCAAAGTAATTCCAATTCATAAAACAGGAGAAAAAAATGTATTTACAAATTACAGGCCTGTTTCTTTACTTTCTCAATTTTCTAAAATTCTGGAAAAACTTTTTGCTGCACGTCTGGACAGTTTTATTGAAAAAAATGAAATATTGATTCATAGCCAGTATGGATTCAGAACTAACAGATCCACATCAATGGCTCTCGTGCAGGTAGTAGAAGAGTTAACAAGGTCAATCGATAATAAACAGTATGCAGCTGGAGTTTTTATTGATTTGAAAAAAGCTTTTGATACCATTGATCATGAAATCTTACTCAGGAAATTAGAAAAGTATGGAATTAGAGGGGTAGGGCTTAGTTGGATAAAAAGTTACATAGAAAATAGGAAACAATGTGTGCAGATGGGGGAAATCAGATCATCCTGCAAAGAGATAACATGTGGGGTACCGCAAGGATCCATTTTAGGTCCTAAATTATTTATATTGTATATCAATGATATTATTACTGTTTCTGATAAACTTAAATTTGTCATTTTTGCAGATGATACTAACATTTTTTGCTCAGGTGCAGACCTTCAACAGTTGCTAACAGATATTACAGGTGAACTGGGGAAGATGAAATGTTGGTTTGATATTAACAAACTCTCCTTAAATATAAGTAAGTCTAAATTTATTTTGTTTGGTAATAAAAAAATACTTCCGGATACTCGAGTAGAGATATGCATAGATAATGTTCATCTTGAAAGAGTAAATGAATATACTTTTTTGGGTGTCGTGATAGACAATAACCTCAGCTGGAAAACTCATATTAACTATGTAAAGAAAAAAACAGCACGTAGCTTAGGTATCTTAAGAAAAACCAGACACATATTAAATTTGAGATCATTATACACAATTTATTGTACTCTTTTATTACCATATCTAACTTACTGTATAGAAACTTGGGGAAACACATATAAAATTAATCTGAATCCTATTATTATTTTACAGAAAAAGGCAATAAGGGTTGTGAACAATGTTGGTTATCTCCATCCTACAAACACACTGTTTTTTTATCTAAGGGCATTAAAGTTCCTTGACCTAGTTGACCTCAAAACAGCAGAGATAGTTTTTAAAGCTAGAAGTAATCAACTACCAAGTAACTTACAAATTTTGTTTATAGAACGAGAGGGGAGGTATAACTATAGAAGACCACTCAATTTCCAACAGCCTAGAGCACGAATCACACTTAAAAGCATGTCTGTGTCAGTTAAAGGAGTGAAACTCTGGAACAATCTACCAGATGAGATAAAAAACAGCAAGAATATTTTTACGTTTAAAAAGATGTTTAAAAACAGGGTTCTAGAATCTTATGGTCAGACTTAACTTGACCAGCGCCCCTGGTTTTTGGAGGGGAGCGCCGGTGATGGTGTCCATATTGATTATCCTATGTTGGCTTAATGTTTTTTTTCATGATTGTTTTTGTTGACTGTTTCATTTTGTAAACTTTACCTTTTTTAAAAATTGGCCTTTTTTTCTTTCTTTAATTTGTTTTTGAATTAAGGGTAGGTTGTTTTATAAGCCAATGGCTTCAAACCTATCCTTTTCGTTTGTTTATGTGTAAACATTCGAAATAAAGGAATCATAAGAAGTGGGAAAAACTTGCATCGACCCGCCTCCACTCCGAGTATTATTTGCTTTCCATTGGGTTTTAAAACTGTCTGTCAAATATTCCAGCCAATAGCCAAGACTCTTTTCTTTCAGACAAGCCCTCATTCAACACAATGCAGTTGTAAATAAAGTAAATGCAGCCCTGCGTAAGAGGAGAAGGCAACCAAGTGTAATTATCAAAACCAAGATGGCGCAGTGTTTTTACCTTGTAGCGTAGCTCGCTACATTCTGTTTAGCAAAGCACAATTCATAAGGTAACTGCGCTGTTTATCTTTTTACTTTACAGTCTCTTTCATACAGTTTTTGGTTAGTTATGTCTAGGTTATTTAGGAGTTTCTCCGTGCAGCAGGTCCTAGCCTACATATGGTTTTGCGGTCTCAGTGACGCAGTGATGTAAGGTAACAGATTATTTTGCCGATATACCAGTGCGAATTCACTGTTATGTATAAAACATATCCCTCTGAATTAAATGAATATAACTAACATTACTATATTGTAACAATGGCAAGCTAGCCAGCAAAATTACACATAGCAGCTAGCTATCTATTTGTGTCTGAGACAAGTAAATGTAGCCCTGTGTAAGAGGAGAAGGCAACCAAGCGTAATTATCAAACCAAGATGGTGCAGTGTTTTTACCTTGTAGCGTAGCTCGCTACATTCTGTTTAGCAAAGCACAATTCATAAGGTAAATGCACTGTTTATCT
The DNA here is from genome assembly GCA_029718625.1 of Synaphobranchus kaupii. Taxonomy (NCBI): domain Eukaryota; kingdom Metazoa; phylum Chordata; class Actinopteri; order Anguilliformes; family Synaphobranchidae; genus Synaphobranchus; species Synaphobranchus kaupii. The sequence goes on from CM056386.1 coordinate 12,742,773, forward strand.
TTTTACTTTACAGTCTCTTTCATACAGTTTTTGGTTACTTATGTCTAGGTTATTCAGGAGTTTCTCCGTGCAGCAGGTCCTAGCCCACATGTGGTTTTCCGGTCTCAGTGACGCAGTGATGTAAGGTAACAGATTATTTTGCCAGTATACCAGTGCGAATTCACTGTTATGTATAAAACGAATCCCTCTGAATTAAATGAATATAGCTAACATTACTATATTGTAACAATGGCAAGCTAGCCAGCAAAATTACATTTATTTGTGTCTGAGACGAGCTGTTCCGAGTTTCTTTTTAATGAAATGGCATCTGAAGGGTTTGTTTTGTTCCACTTGAGTAAATTGTTCTGTATGCAGTGCAGTAGGCTGTGCAGGTAAACGAATGAGCAATTTATACGTGACCTAACATGAGGGAGAGATAACATGAGGATGAGTTTGTTCTTGTTGATTATTATGCAGGGGTTTATTTTATCTAGGGTGGACATTTGATTTTATACCTGGACTCATTTCTGGCTAATGAGGCTCTGGTGGAATACAAGATTCACTGTGCTGCTACATGGGTTTGGAGAGCTTTTTGGGGACCACGGGTAGGCTAGTTAGTTGTGTAATATGTAACACACCAAAAACACATCTAAAAATTAACTTTTATTGCCAATTATAAGATTTTATTGTAAAACTTTAAAAAAACATCATATTGAGACTTTTCTGGAACCTTGCAATTTTGTACAATTTGGCACAATTTGTGCCAACTTTGGTAACCAAACTGGTTCACCTGAAAAAAAGCTCTGTAGAATTTGAATGGTTTGAAATATTGACACCATATCTTTAGCAGAGATAGGCAGCATATTGAGGAATCACAAAGCGGAGTTATTTCCTCCATAGCTCTTGTAGCTCATAAGGTAAAAAATCAGAAATTTGAATGTAGGTACCCGTTTTTTAGTTTTTTCACAATTTCTGTACGTAAATTGTTGTAGTAAAGTAGCAAGAAGTGCTACTTAGTCATAAAATGAAGTTATCTGTTTTAACCTCTTGCTGCCAAACGCCCCCTAGCGGTAACGCGGGCGTTACGGAAATTATTAAATTATACATTTCATTAATTTAATAATATATAATAAACTGCTCACCTCAATATTTTGATTAAATATCCTTAAGATATATCCATTCCTTCTGGGAAAGTGGTTTTAAGCCCAAAACGTCAAGATAAAACTTCGTAAATAACGTTGGAAACTCTGACCTAATTCTCAAACATGTATTGCAGCTTGATGTCACACCATAAACAATGTGCTGGTAAACTGTTCTGCTTAATTGTATTTCACAAAACTTTGGTTTGAAAAATCATTATACCTTTAGGCTTCAAGAAAAAATACTTTAAAACTTTCATACGGCTGTACATGATTTTTTTCCAATTTTAAACCGACTTGTGCTTTTCTGCACTTGATAACAAGTCGTTCGGCTGTGTTCAGTTTGGCTTTGTGAAACTCAGCCAGTTTCTGGAGTACCAATCCCGTGGCTTAGTATATTTTAGCCACAGTGGTTTTGTACTTGATTGGCGAGATTTATGCAAAACCGTCGTCAATTGGGTGTATTTCTTTGACTGATAGCACAATAGGCTTATCTGAAGTGGGAAAAACTTGCATCGACCCGCCTCCACTCCGAGTATTATTTGCTTTCCATTGGGTTTTAAAACTGTCTGTCAAATATTCCAGCCAATAGCGAAGACTCTTTTCTTTCAGACAAGCCCTCATTCAACACAATGCAGTTGTAAATCAAGTAAATGCAGCCCTGCGTAAGAGGAGAAGGCAACCAAGCGTAATTATCAAACCAAGATGGCGCAGTGTTTTTACCTTGTAGCGTAGCTCGCTACATTCTGTTTAGCAAAGCACAATTCATAAGGTAACTGCGCTGTTTATCTTTTTACTTTACAGTCTCTTTCATACAGTTTTTGGTTAGTTATGTCTAGGTTATTTAGGAGTTTCTCCGTGCAGCAGGTCCTAGCCTACATATGGTTTTGCGGTCTCAGTGACGCAGTGATGTAAGGTAACAGATTATTTTGCCGATATACCAGTGCGAATTCACTGTTATGTATAAAACAAATCCCTCTGAATTAAATGAATATAACTAACATTACTATATTGTAACAATGGCAAGCTAGCCAGCAAAATTACACATAGCAGCTAGCTATCTATTTGTGTCTGAGACAAGTAAATGTAGCCCTGCGTAAGAGGAGAAGGCAACCAAGCGTAATTATCAAACCAAGATGGTGCAGTGTTTTTACCTTGTAGCGTAGCTCGCTACATTCTGTTTAGCAAAGCACAATTCATAAGGTAAATGCACTGTTTATCTTTTTACTTTACAGTCTCTTTCATACAGTTTTTGGTTACTTATGTCTAGGTTATTCAGGAGTTTCTCCGTGCAGCAGGTCCTAGCCCACATGTGGTTTTCCGGTCTCAGTGACGCAGTGATGTAAGGTAACAGATTATTTTGCCAGTATACCAGTGCGAATTCACTGTTATGTATAAAACGAATCCCTCTGAATTAAATGAATATAGCTAACATTACTATATTGTAACAATGGCAAGCTAGCCAGCAAAATTACATCTATTTGTGTCTGAGACGAGCTGTTCCGAGTTTCTTTTTAATGAAATGGCATCTGAAGGGTTTGTTTTGTTCCACTTGAGTAAATTGTTCTGTATGCAGTGCAGTAGGCTGTGCAGGTAAACGAATGAGCAATTTATACGTGACCTAACATGAGGGAGAGATAACATGAGGATGAGTTTGTTCTTGTTGATTATTATGCAGGGGTTTATTTTATCTAGGGTGGACATTTGATTTTATACCTGGACTCATTTCTGGCTAATGAGGCTCTGGTGGAATACAAGATTCACTGTGCTGCTACATGGGTTTGGAGAGCTTTTTGGGGACCACGGGTAGGCTAGTTAGTTGTGTAATATGTAACACACCAAAAACACATCTAAAAATTAACTTTTATTGCCAATTATAAGATTTTATTGTAAAACTTTAAAAAAACATCATATTGAGACTTTTCTGGAACCTTGCAATTTTGTACAATTTGGCACAATTTGTGCCAACTTTGGTAACCAAACTGGTTCACCTGAAAAAAAGCTCTGTAGAATTTGAATGGTTTGAAATATTGACACCATATCTTTAGCAGAGATAGGCAGCATATTGAGGAATCACAAAGCGGAGTTATTTCCTCCATAGCTCTTGTAGCTCATAAGGTAAAAAATCAGAAATTTGAATGTAGGTACCCGTTTTTTTAGTTTTTTCACAATTTCTGTACGTAAATTGTTGTAGTAAAGTAGCAAGAAGTGCTACTTAGTCATAAAATGAAGTTATCTGTTTTAACCTCTTGCTGCCAAACGCCCCCTAGCGGTAACGCGGGCGTTACGGAAATTATTAAATTATACATTTCATTAATTTAATAATATATAATAAACTGCTCACCTCAATATTTTGATTAAATATCCTTAAGATATATCCATTCCTTCTGGGAAAGTGGTTTTAAGCCCAAAACGTCAAGATAAAACTTCGTAAATAACGTTGGAAACTCTGACCTAATTCTCAAACATGTATTGCAGCTTGATGTCACACCATAAACAATGTGCTGGTAAACTGTTCTGCTTAATTGTATTTCACAAAACTTTGGTTTGAAAAATCATTATACCTTTAGGCTTCAAGAAAAAATACTTTAAAACTTTCATACGGCTGTACATGATTTTTTTCCAATTTTAAACCGACTTGTGCTTTTCTGCACTTGATAACAAGTCGTTCGGCTGTGTTCAGTTTGGCTTTGTGAAACTCAGCCAGTTTCTGGAGTACCAATCCCGTGGCTTAGTATATTTTAGCCACAGTGGTTTTGTACTTGATTGGAGAGATTTATGCAAAACCGTCGTCAATTGGGTGTATTTCTTTGACTGATAGCACAATAGGCTTATCTGAAGTGGGAAAAACTTGCATCGACCCGCCTCCACTCCGAGTATTATTTGCTTTCCATTGGGTTTTAAAACTGTCTGTCAAATATTCCAGCCAATAGCGAAGACTCTTTTCTTTCAGACAAGCCCTCATTCAACACAATGCAGTTGTAAATCAAGTAAATGCAGCCCTGCGTAAGAGGAGAAGGCAACCAAGCGTAATTATCAAACCAAGATGGTGCAGTGTTTTTACCTTGTAGCGTAGCTCGCTACATTCTGTTTAGCAAAGCACAATTCATAAGGTAAATGCACTGTTTATCTTTTTACTTTACAGTCTCTTTCATACAGTTTTTGGTTACTTATGTCTAGGTTATTCAGGAGTTTCTCCGTGCAGCAGGTCCTAGCCCACATGTGGTTTTCCGGTCTTAGTGACGCAGTGATGTAAGGTAACAGATTATTTTGCCGGTATACTATGGGGTAAAGGTACTGTCAGAAGAATTTGTGCACATAATTCAAATGTGTGCATATTATTCTACAGTTGTGCATAAATAAACATTTTGTAAACTCTTGTTTAAGTCAAATCATACATAGAATTGGTAGTGCGTATTTTCTCTGTGCGAATACAACTCATAAAGTTACAACTTTACAAGATTATGAATACGGATTGCAGTTTTATGGGTGAGTTTTCTTCATTATGAATACGAATCTGATATTGTGAATACGAATCTGAAAGCCGCAACATAACTGTCAAAACTATGTCACGGGTTCACAGCGGGTCACAGGCATTATGTATCGAGTGGAATAAGGATCGTTTCCACAAACTGCGCATGCGTGAAGGTAAACAAAAAAAAAATGGCGGACACCGGAGCGGGAGACACGGCAGAGAGTCAGGTAGGTTGTTTTATTTATCATTTTAATATAATTTTCTTACTATTTTGGTTTCGGGAACCTATATTGGCAAGAGTAACAACCTAGACAATGTGTTTGAAGATCAATTGGGTCCGGGTTACTAGGATCCCCATTAGCTGCAGCAATGCTAACGTTATTCTTACTGGGGTCCGACACGGGTCCTGTCGGTGGAAATGTACTGTACAGTTTGGCACAGAGTATTTTCTGTCGCCCATGGACTATCCGACCTGAGGCAGCGCTCAGCAGGGGACACGCGACCACATCAGAGCAGCGCAGGGTTCACTCAGTGTATGACACTGCAGACTTCCCCAGAGGTGGACACACTCTAATGCTTATGTACTGTTGTTATTAGCAGCTCATACTGTGTTTAGGTGGCACTACGCCGTCTCATTCTTGTGTGTGTGTGTGTGTGTGTTTGTTTGTGAGAGAGAGAAAATTAATCAATAAGTTAATAACCCACTTGGTGGAAAGGCTAGGTTACCCCATCTTCCTGAAAGGTGTTTGACTGAAGGTTAAAATCAGACTTATGTTATAAAGCCTGCAGACATGTGAGAAGAAACACTGTGGTGGGAGAAGTATATTCAGATCCTTTACTTAAGAAAAGTACTAATACCACATGTAAGAATATTCCATTACAAGTAGGCTAAATGTCACACATTTAAAATCCTACTTAAGTAAACAATACAGTGGTATTATAAGCAGAATACACTTATAGTATCAAAAGTACTTGTTATGTAGTAAATGTTATAGTTATGTTATGAGTTATAATAGAGTTGTTCTGATAAGTTTTACAGTAAACAAAATGGAATTTCTTTTCACAAATAGCCGACATGTATTGTTAATGTATTTTCACAAGTAAAGATATTTTTCAGTCATCCAACATGTGGTCTCTGTGGTCTACCAGGTCATTTGCTATTTCCGAGTTTATCAATGTGTTCTTGCTTCTTAAAATATCCCAAAAGGTTTATTTTGACAGAACAAACATTTTTGTAGTTTGTGATTGTTCAACTAGGATTTTGAATAGAGGCTTTTTACATTACAAAAAGGGGGGGGGGGGGAATGTAAAAAACGGCTATGATTTGAACTGATGTCGCAAATCTGAATAGATAAAATTCAAACAATGTTATTTGTCAAATGGTCAGAAATAAAAGAAAAATGCCGATATTTTTGTCAAATAAGTTAACACTGACTCGTTGATTTTACTGTACATGGACTGATCATGAGTGAAAATGTGTAGTATGAATAATCTTTTGATTGACCTTTTATTTACAGGAATCACTGTTGACACAATTAATGAGACGTCTTTCATCAAGAATAGCAGAGATTGTTGGTCAGCCACATTTGGATATGGACTATCTCCAGTATGTTGTAAATCAGGAAGTATTTATTTGGACATCTGCATCGACTGTTCTTCCTATACCAATGGATATTGTGGAGTGTCTTCTGAGTCTTCAATCAAAGATTAACACAGCCTGTTCTCCAGAGCAACCCCTTGCTCTCGTCACAGAAGTGAGCAGTGGAGGGGGACGACCCAGATTAAAGGTTTCTGACGACTTGCTGGCCCATCTGATTGACATGCCCCTTCCAATTTCGTGTATTGCACACCTCCTGGGAGTCAGTGAATCTACCATCTTCAGACGCATGCGTGAACTTGGGTTGTCAACAAGAGCATCTTACAGCAGCTTATCTGATGCTGAGCTTGACAATGCTGTGTTGTCAGTAAAAAACAGACTACCAAATGCAGGCTACCGAATGGTAAAGGGTTGCCTGCAAGCTGATGGACACCGAGTTCAATGGGAACGCATCAAAGAGTCTATGCACAGAGTTGACGCCGCTGGAGTTTTTGAAAGAATGATGCTGCTTGGGTGCATTGTTAGAAGGACATACTATGTACAGCATCCTCTGTCTTTGGTGCATGTGGACACCAATCATAAGCTAATAAGGTAACTTATTTTTTAAAGTGAATATTACTGCAGCTTTCATTGAAAATGAATAGAGAAAGTTATGAAGAACATTTTTCTTTCTAGGTACAACATTGTCATATTTGGGGCAATCGATGGATTCTCCAGAAAGGTTTGTCAGTGTTTACTGAGATAACACACACACACACACACACACTCTCTCTAATCTGTATTCTAATGGCAACTCTCTCTCTCCCCCATACACTATGTAGGGTCAGGGGTGATGAAGGAGTCGAAAATGTGAAAATAGCTGAAACCATGTTCAGCGTGAAAGGGACTGGAAGAGGCAGCTTCATCGCTGGAAAAAGTGTACACAATCAGAGGTTACCATGATTTGAATTATGGCTGGAAACTGTCATGTGAGACATCTCTGACAGAAAGATTAACAAACTGGGCATGATTCATGAACTAACCAAATTGCAGAAATAGTTAAGAAATCTATTTTAGACATCAGCTATTTGGGTGAAATAGAAAATGGAGGGGATATACACAACAGCAACTACAGTGTTTTGGAATAAGTATTGATCTGATAGAGGAAGAATAAGTACATAATTATAAATTTGATGTTTTCATGTTAACATTTTATTTAGTATTGTTTTGGGTACATTTTTTCTGTTTTAGGATTGAACGTCTGTGGCGAGACGTCTGGACCAGTGTAACCTATCTTTACTATGACGTGCTTCACAGCCTTGAAGAAGATGGCCTCCTGGACTTGTCTGACATTGTACATATGTTTTGTGTACATTATGTGTTCCTCCCTCGGCTGGCAGATGCTTTTCACACCTTCACTGAAGCATGGGACAATCATCCTTTGAAGTCCGAAGGTGGACTCACACCTAACCAACTCTGGGTTTTGGGACACATGCAGAACCCTGCTGGCGAAACTGAAGAAGACTTGCAGGTTTGTCCCATCTACACACTGTGCTTGGCTGTTAATTCAAGTACTTGTTATTTTTTACATTTATATTAAGTTTTATTGTTTAAAATTAATGACAGAACCTGGACGTCTATGGTACTGACTGGGAGACGTTTGACGGTGTCAGTGAAGAACCCTTTGGAGTCCAAGTCCCAGAAAATGCATGCCCTCTGTCTCCAGCTGCTATTGAAGCTGTGAAGTCCATCATCAATCCTCTTGCACCATCAGAATCTTTTGGTAGAGACTTGTATGTATCAATGGTTCAGTGCATTGAAAGTCTGAGTAACATGTAACAGACATAGCAAAGTATCAAGTATCTGTTTCAGAATGGTCAGTGTATCATTTGGTAATTGGCTTCTCTTCGCATAATCTGGTATTGAAAAACAAAGAACGAATGGTTATTTGATTTTCATTTTAAAATACAAAAAATAAAATAGAGGGCATTTTTCTTTTTCATTGTCAAAATGGATAACTAAATGTAAAATGGTTTAATTTCCATTTGCTATAACAATAACAATATAATTATTTGCTGACAGAAAATATTAAATAATTCAGTAAAGTTGTACTTTCGCACAAGTTTGTGGAATTTAACTTGGGAAAAATATTCAATAACATCGGTCACACTGTAGTGTCACCAAAATCACGACACAGGTCAAATACCATCTCATTGTTAAACTACAGCACTAGTTTGAAAAAAAAATGCTTTTGCATAGTTTTGAGTAATTTTTAATAGGAAAAATATTCAATAATATTCAGTGTTTGTCAGATAATGATTTTATTTAATTTTTTTTATTAGAAATAGCAAATTAAAATAAACCTATTTCTAAAATGTAGTTGATCCTTTTTTACACTGAAAAATAAAAATGACCAAAAGATACACTGAGCCAGAATGTGAAGGAAATAATAATTTCTCACTTGCCATATCTCTGCCTTTATCTGTAATGTCTGCGCAATATTCATCTGGAGTATGAATAAATGGTATTTTGTATCTAAATACACAGACTACATTGAATTTTAACACAGGTTGTGTAAGGTCCTGAAAACCAATTTTGTAAAAAGGTCTTAAAATGGTCAAATTTGAATAGCTTAAATTATATACTGGAATGCAATGTGAATTCAATTAAATAGGATAGACGGTTAAATGACCTCAAGAGTCTTGAAGCATACAATTTTAAGCATGATACCTTAAATACCCTACTATAGTTAAAATATCTACTTGAAACTTTTACTTTACTTAAAATTCAAAGAGCATATGTAAATGGTTTACTGCTTTCATTGTGATGGTGATTAATGACTCAGGGCTCCACCGCACTCTTTATAAAATTTATTAAAAGACATTTTAACACATTGATTGTCACCTTTTTGTGATCAGAACCAGCTGCTGAGCAACAATTAAAAATAGGTTGCTTTGGAAAGCACTTGAGGCTAGAACCAGCTGCAGTACCACAAAGGTAAAGTAACAGAACCAGTTGCTGAACAACTCTAAGAAGTATGTTTGAAAAGCATTTTAAAGTAGCTAGAACCAGCTGCTGAACACCAATAAAAGGTTGCTTCAAAAAGCATTTTTTAAGTGCGACAACCATACATGTTTACACAGCCCATTAATTTTAAAACTAAACAATATACAAATCAGAAAAATATCAATATGGCCATGAATGTGGTTTGGGCTTCAAGTCGTATCTGCATTGTAAATCCATCAGCAACAGCCAAATAGCTCACACTCTATGAAAGGATTGCCCATGGGATAGAGCTATTTTCATGATGTTTTTGAACTCATTGAACGTGGTCAGGTGAGCAACTGGAAACGTTATTGTGCGACTACATGCACTTACAGTTGGAAAACAAATGGTATGATTTTTGTCACAATTGTAGAGGAAAACTAACACAGAAATGTACATGACTGTCAAACATCCAGGCAGTTTATAAGTGACTGACAAACACCCAGGCATTCATCATCAGTTATCTAACTGGCCTAAAATAAATGACATGGCACAATGTAAAACATCTGAGTTCTAATCGTAAACAGCTTGGTTACAAAACAAAAGAAACCTTGGTGAAACGGTTAGTTGTTTTGTTACTTCTGGTGTTATTAGGCAGTGTCCAGAAGGTGGAGCACTAACAGGTATGACCCAGCCATTAAATTACTTAGATGACATGAGGATTAAGGATGGATAGGCCGTAGCCTTTGGTAAAGTCTGGTTCAGACTGACAAATTATTTTGGTCCCTTCACAGAGGTTACTGGTGAGGGCTGTCATCTGGCACATGTGAGGAGGCCATTTTTATATCAGGACAATGTCCTGTATCCAAGTTTTAAGCTAATGGCTGTGTCATCAAGAGGGAAATGGAGGTATGATCTCATTTCTAAATGACGGTATAATTTGTTGCTCCTATGTGGTACAGTAGGTGAGCTTAACATTAGGGGTTCTTGTCAAAAGTCCTACATAATACAATTATGCAAGGGAAGTTGTGTAACAGAAGATAGGGACACGGCGTGTCAATACATCTGTAAATGTTGCACTGTAGTCTCTACTTGCACTAATTTAACCATGATTCAACCAATTTTTGAAGGAAGCAATGGTAATGTAGGTGTTAAGACAGCATGTAATTTTACAGGGTCTGCTTACGATCTGCGTTTGCTGCTGCTACATACAAATCTAAGTGACTGCTGTAAACCGCCTGTAGATTACGCACCCCCCTTTTTCCGGTGGAAAAGGTGTGTGGAAAAGTAAAAAGAAGTGGAAGTGAGCCTGTGAGGCTACCACGGCTATCAATTAGGGGTGCTCCGATCAGCATTTTTGGGGGCCGATCACCGATCACCGAAATTATGATCGGCCGATACCGATCACGGCCGATACTGATCGTGAAAAAAAAGAAAAATTGGCCTCAATATTTTCAATCTTAATTGTCTCTAAATATTGTATCCCTATTTTATGATGCATCCTTTTTACAACTTCTGTGTATATGAAAGTGTGCTATACAAATAAAATGCATTATTATTATTTCTATTTATCATGTAACATTATTCTTAACAACATTGTATATTAAGTATTAAAATTAAGAGATGACAAAGTATAATGAATTGACAACTGTTCATTTTTTGTCAGGCAACATTCCACACACTCTAGTCTAGAGACACTCTCTTAACACCTTTGCGCATACGTAAGATGGATATTCTTGCCTGCGGGACCTTTTTTGCTCAACTGAGACATTCGTTGCTACTGCAGCCGAACTATTATTGGAAATCACAAACTCTGTGTTTTAAATTTATTGGTAGACGGTTCGTGACGATTTCTGCCGAATAGGTAGCTAGTTTCTAAGTGCCACTATTTCCCTGTGGCAAGTCCATTTATCAAGCAACCCCCCACCTAGTCTATACCTACCTATGCGTGACATAGTGGACAATAGCGTCTATGTTTGAGTTCATAAATATTTGTATTCATCATATAAAATTAGAATAACGTCATAGCAACGAGATAAACCCAACAATAGCCTGATCGTATGCCAGAAAAGCCGTGAAAAGCCCTGCTCACTCAAATGCAAAATAAACTGTGAAAGTACTATCTCATTCTACCATGTATTCTACTAGCAATATATGCTACTAAATATGAAATAAATATACAATCCTACCATTGGTTTTACACATCGAGATGTTCCTTTCAAAATTCAGTTGTCATTTATTGTCTGGTACAATCGGTTTGAGAAATATAGAACACTTTATACCGCTATTACACTATCTGAAACGTCGCCGCGTAATAGCCACATGCTCTGTTAGGCTGTCTCATGCATTACAGTTCACTCTGGTTTAATTGTCGGCTTTTTTATCCAATAGAGTACATCATAACCTTCGCAACGGTATATGCTAAGTCTTTTAGGGTGCTTTGAGCAATTTACTACAGCCCAGCGTAACGGCAGTTTTCGTTTTAACTGTCTAGTATTACGCAAGCGCTATACAATACGCATTATGCAGGGGAATTCCCCTTTTGCGATATGTAAGTATTTTTGCGTCTAAAATACCGTTGGTCTCGCTGGCTACATACCTAGCTACGTTCGTGTTTCCACTCGAGCACTGTCTTTCCAATATGTTTGATAGCCCTATTGTTATTTTCGCATTTTGAGTGCATTTCATACTGTAGTGCAATCGTTAGCTAAATGTATTTTTGAAGTAGGCTACCGATGTTCATTGAACATTTGGCAGCATTTTACAGATGGTGGAAAACTATTTTATGTTCATGTTATCATACATAATAGGCTATGGCGTATAGGCTACTAGTCTCTTAGGGCATGACAAATGGTCATTCCAATTTACTGTGCGCTGATATGTGGTAGATTAAGGTAAACATTTCCTTGAAGTCATTATGAATAGGAAAGACCGGCGAAGACATTTTAGCAGCACGCGGTAGTGAAATAAAAATTGTCTCGCGTGTTTTTGACATGCGATCGGCCTGATCGGCCTTTTTTAGCCGATCACCGATCACACTTTTTAGAACGAATATCGGCCGATACTGATCGGCGACCGATCGATCGGAGCACCCCTACTATCAATCATAACTCTACTCGACGTCTTCTGACGGAGACTGACTAAGATTGGATAGCCTTGTGGAGTGGTTACTCACGGCATGCTTGCTATTGAATTGATTCAAATGTCCAAGCTGTCCTCAGAAGAGCTGAAGAAGCTTTCTTCAGATGCGGCGTCTTCCCTATCAGAGTCATGCTTGTGACTCTCAAGCTTAGGCCTACCTGGTCTGTCTTCTCTCCAATTCTGGCTAGAATCGGAGTGTGAGAAGCGACCACGGTGGCCCTTAACTGGGAACCTATTGTTTATCCGTCTTTTTAAGTCCTTAGGTTTAAAAGTGGAAATCTGGAAAGTGCCAGGGGGTTTAGTTAGACCATCCTGCTTAGATGGTTCTACCCTCTCGTTCTTGGGCACAATCCTTAATGTGTCCCAGACTGTTTGAGCCACATTGCGTAGTTCAAGAGCTGAACACTGGCCTCTTGAAAACAATGAAACATGGGTTCGTACAAATGGGTGCAGGTTGTGCACGAACAGGGATCTAAAGGCTTGATCTTCATCTAAGCCTGGTCCATTTCTACCTTGGAAGAACGCATTTTTGAGACGTTTGTAGTAAATGCGGGGTGGTTCTGTGCGACCATGTTTGATGTCCACAGCTTTAATCATGGCTGCTGCCTGATCAAGCTGGGGCATGTATTCTGCTACTAATGCTTCACAGAGCTTAGGGTAGCTAGAATAAACAGTGAATGGAAGTTCTTCCATGAATGTATGCATCTCTCTGGTAGAGGTTTTCCAGATGAGTTTGGCCTTCTCTCGATCGGTTGCTCTGGGCAGATCAGAGAGGCAGTTGTCAATTTCCCTCAGGTAACACTGAATGTTGTATTCAGTGTTCTTAGGGTTAAAATGTTCAATATCCCTAGCCATGGATTCTAGCTGTTCAAAGCGAATACCATGTGAGGTATCACGAGTCTGCCTGTTTGGGGAAGGCGAGACTGACGTCACATCTGAACATGAGCGCGTTTCATACTGAGCTCGACGTCCTCTGTTTGGTTGTGAGGGCGGAGCAGTAAAGCAATCATCATTCTCTATATGGCTAGAACAAGAGGTTGAATTGTCGCTATCTGGGTAACGCACCAAGCTGTCACATGTTTTCTCTGTTCTAGAGTGAAAACTAGGGGCATGAGCATTGCGCTTTGTTTGCCTAAGAGGTGAAGTGGAACCTCTTTTGCCATATTCAGAGTGAGATTCTCTGGTCCCCCCTTTGGAGGGAGCAGGGAAGGTGCAATCTTGAATTGGCCTAGCTGTCTCTCCTTTGCGGAGATGGACAGAAGTTGGAATTCTGTCCCCCCTTTTCCTGTCTAGGGAGGAGCTGGACGAACCATCGCAAGGGAAATCTAAAGCATTGCCATCTGAATAGTCTCGGTCAGTGCAAGATATCGAACAGGGGTCTGACAAACCTGAATCAAGACTGGGCGTCGCTTTCCCCACCTTGTGGTGTAAGGGGGAAGTGACGGTTCCAGTGAAAGCTGAATGAATGAGCTCTGGGAGATTTCTCTTGTCTGTGTATTTTGAGGTCAAAGTAGGTGGCAAGGTGCTTTGGCCACTAGGGTCTTCCTGCTGGGAGGAAGTAAGAAAACCTGGAGATGGGAAAGCCTGAGAAAGCAGGTTTGGAGATTAGAGTGGATGCGGTAGCATGAGATGTCCACTCTTAAGCCTGAATAATTCCTCTCGGCAGGAACTGAGATCTGATTCGGCCGAATGCAGATCATGCAAGTACCGTACTGCTTTCTTACCCACAGTCTGGAGCTCAAGTAGAAGGTTAGCCTGTTGCGCTTTGAGGCATTCCATCTCTGCTCTAATTTCATTGTTGATCTGAATAACAAGACTAGTCTGTCTGGAGAAATTCAAGATCAGACAAGAAAGAATTGGGTCTTGTGACTGTGTGAGGGAGTCACCCTTCTCATTGACCAGTGAGAGAACTTCTCTCCTACACTCAGTGAGGTTCAGCTGATTCAGGAAACCTACATAACCAGGTGCTAAGCCTTGGGCTAAAATGGAAAGGTAGGCTTCAGTAGATATGGGTTCCATATCGAATGCACTGAAAGCTAAAGGCTGAATATTAATAACTTGAGGGGAAACTCGAAGTTAGCTATTACACAAGGGCCTTGAGCGCCTAAAGGTGCAGTGAAACTGATTATACACCAAAGTGTGCAAATCACAATCCAACATACAAGTTGTGATGAAGGATAAGAAAATTTCTAGGAATGTTTTCTAGCTATAGTACAAGGTAGCTACAGCACCACAGAGACTTATGTTACACTAGCATTAATGCACTGTAACGACAGCAAACTTACACAACATAAGGTTTATGTTCAAGTTTTCCAGCGAACAATTTGGAATTGTGATAAGAATCACAAATATCAAATATCAGAATGTGAAATTGTCTGAATTACAATTGCTACTAAATTTCCGATTTAATAGTAAAATGCAATTAATCAAATTAATTTAAATTACTGTGATGAAGTAATCAGTTATTAATACAGCATGGTTAATAATACTATTATTGATAATAGGTATTATACCAGAATGTAAAGGCAATTAACAGACCACAGCGCCAAATGCAGGTGCAATAACACAACCGTACACGAGGGGGGCAGTGTATTGGGAGAAAGCTGGGCAGGCAGACTTTCAGATATGCTGCGAGGGGGACATCTGGTGGTCGTTCGGGGAATTGCACTTTACGTTTATCTAGCTGAGAATGGGAGTATGGAGAACGTATACTCTGAAATTAATTTTGATATCATAAGAACACGGATTTTGAGTCAAATACCAATCATCCTCACACGGGGCACCAGTAATGTAGGGAACATGCCTCTATATTCCTACATGTGGAGTATTACTCATGCAAGGTGTTTATACATATATATTTAGCAGTAATGGTGATAGACAATTAAAACATGTTCGTCTTACCAGTCTTCACCTGGGCACCATAACTGTAGAGAATATCCTTGACGGGGCGCCATAAATGTAAGGAATATGCCTCTATATATATAAACTCTTACATGGGATGCCAGAAATATAGGCAATAACTAAGGAATAATGAGGTTTACCCTTATTATTCTTTAGTTAGGTTAAAATTAAATCAGTCTCATTTGATTATTATGGATTATAATTACTACTACTTCAATTTACCATCAAAGCACTAATAACTAATAATTCATAAGCGTTGAAGGTATTACGTTCTAATGATTAGGTTTGACTCAATTCTCGTGTTCATACGACATCAAAACAGACACCAGGTTTAACAAAAATAGATTTATTAAACAAGGGAAAAAAACATGAATATTACGTTCTACTAAATGGACATATTGTGTGGTGTGCGTATTGTAGCATTTGTGTGTGTATGCACATATGTGTGTGTATGTGTCGGTGTGTAGGCCTATGCCACGTGTGCGTTCAGGGAACAAAGGAATCACGTGGAGCAAGCTAACTGTGTATTGATCTCAAATCTGATATTAGCCTACTATAAATAAGTTCACGCACTTCGGTCAGGAAATAACGTATTTATCATCTACAGTAAGCTAAAATGAGATCATATCACACGAATGTTAGTACGTGTTAGGATAGAGGGACAAACCAGTGAGGCCTGCTCGAGTTAGTTAGTTGCACCACATTAGCAATAAAAGGTAAGCCAGCCGGCTAGCTTGCTAACCAGCGCAACACGTTTATACGTACAAAATCGAGATGCAATCAAATTACCGATAAACAGTTCAGACTAAAATCCTAAGCTATGCCTGGGATGTTTGATCAGTCTTACTGAAGTCCGCGGTAAGTTGATTATAGCTGGCTTGTCCGTGATGTGGATGGTAAGGGCGTCTCCTGGTAGGGATGCGGGTCGTCTGGTCGTCTTTGTCTGTGGCTGGAACACACCTCGGTCGGAGTTGCGTTTATTCAGTTCTATGGTTAGATGCCGTAGGCAAGCTAACCCGTTTGCGTCGCTCTCCGCGGCCTTTGATGCTGTTGTCGGTGTATTGCTGGTGCAATGGAGATCCACCTTAGAAATTGCAATGCTGCCTCTTGTGCAGTTGCGTGCCGCAGGACCACGCGAGAGAAGAAGAAGTAAGTATATAAAAGGGGATAGGGGGAGAGAGACTGGAATTCTTCAGTCTTCTCTGCTTTATGGTTTTATGACCCTTACTCGTATTTCCGAGCTACAGGATTGGCTACGGAAATCACGCTGGGGTCCATTTTGACCATGTGGCTTGTGTTACCTGTGGAATGAATGGAAATGTAGTCCATTGTCCCTACACAATCGTGGTAGAATTCCACAGATATGATGAAGTCCTTCTTCTCACTTGGCAGAATGGGCTTATGCGCTTGTCCTGTGATCCATTGCATGATTCTGCCAACAGTCAGATGCTGTGGAACCTCACTTTCCTCACCACTCGGGTCATCTTGTTCTTAAATAGTAGATTAGTGTTAGTATGAATAATAATTTTTAAAAAACTAATTTCAGTTATTGCCTACCAACTCAAACATACCAGAATCCTCTGTTTCTTGTAGGAAGTCTTGAAGAAAGTTCATGATGTTTACTTCTCTGCTGTATTTCACAGAGCCCTTCTCACTGAAATCAGGCTGGCACTTTTCCAGGATGAAAGCTGCATCCACCTACAAAAAACAAAAGATGAAGATTTACCTCTGTATTTCTAGCACTAATAATAAATTAATTGGGACAATTAAGACAAAAGTATATACCCTATCATCCTCCCCTGGTACGAACAGTGGCAGACAAAGGTCTGGGTATGTCTTTAAAACCTCCAGCAGGTCATACAGCCGCAGGCCTTTTCGCACCTGGTCAAGCATGGGGACAACTCTCATGGTTGAGTGCAGAACAATAGCCCTGAAACAAAAGGTTTCTAATAAGCACAAATGTTCTGTGTAGTTGGAGAAAATGGTTTAAGAGAATAATCAAAACAAATCTTAGGTCTACTTAATGCTTATAATCATCACCAGACAGTGTATATATAATTTAAAGTGTATATAATGAAATCTACCTGATTATCTGGTCTTTTCTATCCACAGACACTTTTCCAGTGTATCCGCAGCTTACAATGCCATCAATAAGCTCATTAATATTCTCATCAGTTGCTCTGTTGATCTGAATAAATAAATTGAACAAAAGAAAAAATATTTCCTATCAAGGACATAACTGGTGACTGTCAAGTAATTCAATTTAACCCTATCTTGTCAGTTGAATCATGGGCCCAGTCATGAAATTCCTGGAAGAGTTATGTAATTTGAAAAACCCGTTTTCCAGGTCTGGAAAAGGTTTGGAATTAACTGAATGTGTTCATAAAAAATCATTAAAAAATGTTATGAAATATGTTCCTTGTATTACTAATTTAAAATCTAGTGCTGCACTGCACAGGCTGCATGAATTTAGATGTCTGTAATTTATAATCACTTCCTATAAATTAATGTCATACAGACAAAACAGTGTTCAACTGGTAATGTCTTTAACTTATTTTTATTAATTGCTTTTAATTGAAACCTAGACTATTTTAGTTGGTGCACAGCAGGTCAGCTGAAAATGACAATGTGAAATATGGTTAACACATACATATATTTCCAATAATAATGGATTACTATTAAATTGGGATTAAATGTAGTGAGCAAATTACTCTGTCAACAAACTGCCTAAAAGTCTAAATTCTTACTAAAGCATCGGTCTCAGACATGTGTCTATTTTCTAACTAGTACAAATTACATGATTCTTTCCATGAGGAAACTAGACCCATAAAACAAAGCATAACTTGAGATAGCCAAGTCAGAGGAGCATGAATAAATACTGGTGTTCAGAGGCAGATTGTGCTTGTGTTGGTCCGTTAGTGCAAGATTAAGTGTGGATGGTGAGCGCATGCTGCAGACTAACACAGGAACTGATTTCAACACTATATCAATCTGATGTCTTCCTGTGTAAACACAATCAGATGATACTCAATCACACAAGTCTTCATACAGAATTTAGAGTAAGAGCCTCATTATTGCGCCCTATGATCTCTATGATTGGCCAACTTATTGTAAAGTGTTTAGAGTCTGGAATTTGAGTAAAATATGGAAAAGTTTTGAAATTTCATTGGTAAAAATGTGTGGGAACCCTGTTGAATACAATCCTCCCTGCAAAATAGGCCAAAAATTAACACTAGCATTTAATTGCAGTAATACTCCAATATTTTAAATAAGTGTGATAATGTTTCAGTGTAAACGGTAGACTGTTGAGTCACAGTTCAGAAACTTAACATTACCTCCAATATAAGCTGTGACAACTCCAAATCTGTGACGTCACTGGTTGACACCTGTATGCTGTCAGAGTCACCAGAGCAGATGTATCTGTAGCACCATTCACGCATAAAGTTGGGGAGAGGTCCACCTTGTGCCATGCTAGCTGCCATAACCTCTCCTGCAGTCCTGAATATCAAAAGAATGAAAAAAGAATACTGCATTTCAATCAAAATGACTTTTCAATGAATGTAATTAATTAAGGCACACAAGCAGCACACTATGTACCTGAAGTAGTTGTTATCCAGGCTGTTGAGACAGTAAAGGGGATTTTTCCCCTTATTGTCAGAGCTGTTGGTGAACAGTTTCTCTTCGATCCCTGCAACCATTTCTGAATAACAAAAATAGAAAACTGAAAATATGCTATTACAAAAAAAAGCAACAACTTCCAAAATTGCAGTCATATGCAACTGTACCTGTTAGAAATTCTTTACTAAGAGCACCTGTGTCAATGCCGGATTCCCCCAAAAAAGTAACCCTCAGTCTGCCTTTGGGGGAGGCTTTTTTTTGGACGTTGCCACTGTTGTATTCCTCTGTTAAAGAGGTCACTTCTTGAGACACAAAGGTTAAATGTGCTGCCTTCATCCACCTTGCAACTGATCCAGTTCAAAACATCCTCTGAACTTTAATTTGAAAACATACATAAAGAGAGAAATACAAAAGATAATGCTTTATTGATCCAGTAGGGGAAATCAGATGTTATATAAAAAGAGACGTCACCTGGTATTTCTACATATCATGTGTATCTTAAACTGTCTCAAAATCAATTTTTAAAATGAATTTGCAAAAAACAACAACATTGAGTTTGTGGCGGATCTCTGCCATACTGTGTCTTTCTATCGCAAGAATACACACAAGGTTTTGACAGGCCCTTTAAGACTAGAAGTAAGACAGATATTCTTGGTAAGATTTTGAGTTTTTGCAGTGTAAGAGCTCATATGCTGAGCAGGAAATGGTGGGGATGGTTTACAGGGGGCTCCTGAGCTGAAGTCAGCTCAGGAGCACATACTTTAGGTATTAGGTTAACAGATTTTTCTCAGTAAGCAACAGACATTATGCAGTCTTGAATGAGACAGTGGAGGTTTTACCTTTGAAAAGAGTGCATTGCTTCACTTGAAACATTGCTATTGCCATCATGGTCTGCAGCTCTGCAAAGACAAAATGTTACTAAGTTGTCATTAGTTAGCAATTTATACAGCCTGAATTAAAATGCAATTTTGAAATACAGTAATCTTTTTTTTTTAAGTACCGTAATCCGCACTCAGCTGCGTGAGCCTCAATTATATTAATGCTGAATACAGCTCTGCACAGAGGACACTCAGCAGTCTGAAAAAGTAATTTACAATAAGTTATACTAGATTTGGATAGCTAACATGAAGATAAAATAAAGGAAACTAACCATCTCTGTCTGGTTTTCTGGGAACACTGCAATCTCTGTCTGGTTTTCTGAGCACAATGGTGGCATATAGTCCTGGGTGTAGTTATCCTAGTGACAAAACACAAAACAGTTATGAAAACCCACTCTGTTTTAATCACAGTAAATAATAATCAAAGCTTGATAGAAGATTTGACATACATCCTCAGAGGAAATGCACAGGTCTACATTCTCCTCCTTGCAGCTCTTGATGTGGCCTGGAAGAACCTGAAGAGGAACCAGCTCTTTGCAAGTGTTGCATGGGGCTTTTGGCATGTTTTCAAATTCTTTTGCCTCTGGTGGTAATGGGGTAGTGTCAATTTCTTCCTGTAAAGGAGCAATGTACAGTGTACACTTTCCATTCCCACTCACTCCTTTTAGCTGTTGCCCAGAGTATCCATCTGAGTCAGGAGGAATGACGAGTAATTTGCGTTGCCCACCCCCACCTACAAATGAAAAAACATGTTAATTCTAGGAAGAATCTATGGAATCCCTCAACGGTCATTGGTTCTCACTTCTTTTATTTCCTCCATTTTCCCAATAACATGATAATTTTCTCAAGATCTGGATATAACGAAATTTTGTTTTTCCAGGATAACGACACAATTAATTTGAGATCTCCAGATAACAAAATGATAGTCTATATAGATGATAAGGCATTGCAGAAAACATATAGATGATAAGGCATTGCAGAAAACATCATTCAATGCAGAAATGTCAGAGGAGCAGGAGAAGATTGATAATTTTGGGTGGTGGTGCTCAGGAGAGGGAGATTAGCGGTTTGATCCCTGGCTCCTCCTTTAGCAAGAAACTGACCCCCAAATTGCTCCTGGTGGCTGTGAAAGGGTGTATGAATGTGTGTGCATGATTAGCTTCATACTGATGAGCAGATTGGCACCTTGCATGATAGCCACTAGCCACTGCATCCATGTATGAATGGTGTGTGAATGGGTAAATGATGACATGTAAATGTAACTTGCAGCACTGTATAAGTACATTTAATTTAATTTACAATCACATGTCTTCAATCAAGAATGCAGGCTGAAACAGCTTTGTGCTTTGCTGTCAAAGATAATAGACTATACACATACCAGTGGAACAAAGTGGACCTAATGCCACATTGAATCTGTTCCCGGATCTCAAATTAATTATGCTGTTCTCAGAAAATCGAAGTTGTGTTATGTCAAGATCTCAAATTATCCAGTTATCTCAGAAAACAATGTTTATCATCTTGAGATAATGACAAATACCTTGAGATCTCAAGAAAACAAATGAAGTTAACTCATTATCATGGGGAAACGGAGTGGAAAAAAAACGTATGAACCCATGATCACTTAGGGCTTCTGTAATCAATGCTTTAAAATAAAAGCAATATTAAGTCTATGTATACCTGTGGACTTGTGCAGCAACCAGCCACCACAGATACTTCCAAGTTTTGGATATGCATTCAACAGCAAATCTGTCAACTTTTTAAACACATTTAGTTAGGGCTGCTCGATTATGGCAAAAATCATAATCACAATTATTTTTGTTCAATATTGAGATCGCGATTATTTAACACAATTATTAATTGACTTTGGAAACATTCATTTAGTGAAAAATTGTAATTGAACATAAAATTTGATTAATTGCCCAGCCCTACATTTAGTAGATCAATTTAATATATGAACAAACACATCTTTATCATTTATGCATGCAATTAATTTTAAAGATTTATTACAAAAAACAACAAAAGTGCTTGAGGTACCTAATCTCTTTTAAACAGCATACCTCTGAATGATTGATGTTTGAAGTTACTGTTAGAGAACGTTTCCCAAGACCAGCCAGCGTAAGTTTGAGTTCCTCTGGTCCTCTAGGGGTCTTGGAACGCTGATTATCCAGCAGGAAAAAATTCACCACAAAACCCTTTTCTGGTCGTGCTAATGGTGCAAAACGTCTTTTGCCTTTTGCCTCTTTGCGAAAAAGTCCAGGGAACGATCTGAAAATATAAAGAGCCTCATTTTGACCATTCATCAGCAACAAACAGCAAAGTTAAAAAGTAGTGAGACAAATACAATACCTTTGGCTTAACTTTCAAGACCAAAAGAAATCATACACAAAACCTTTAGAGGTTTTTCATGACCGTATGAAAAGTGAACAGGTTAAGATCAAAACTAAAACCCAGCACTGTAGCTATTGACCATAAGATAGACATACCTAGTCATTTCTTGACGTACTGACACTCCGGAGCCATTGCGTTGGGGGCACTTTACTTGAGAACCTGTCGGTTGGGGTGTCTCTGCTTGCA
This sequence comes from Synaphobranchus kaupii, assembly GCA_029718625.1. Taxonomy (NCBI): domain Eukaryota; kingdom Metazoa; phylum Chordata; class Actinopteri; order Anguilliformes; family Synaphobranchidae; genus Synaphobranchus; species Synaphobranchus kaupii. Next base: position 12,765,039 of record CM056386.1, read on the forward strand.
CTCTCTGTCCCTGAGTTTGCACTCTCTGTCCCTCCGTGGACTGTGTTGTATTTCCCGGTGTAACTGGCCTGACATTCCCCGGAGAACTTAGGCTCCTGTTCAACATTGACACTAGACTGGTAGCCGTGTTCAGTATATCCGCTAACTGTACCTAGCACAAAGACACCGATAAGGTTACATAATTAGCAACAAAGGCTACATCGACAAAACCCACTTCAGTGCCAACGCTATAATATTTTGTTAATATCATGATAAAATAAAGTAATAAGAGGTGCTCGTTACCTGATTTCGGTCTGTGCTGTCTGCCATTTTAGCATCATGAACCACATCCCCGCGTCTGTACTATATCTAGAAAAGACCAGGTCAAGGGTTAGGGTTAGTACTTTTGATACTATAAGTGTATTCTGCTTATAATACCACTGTATTGTTTACTTAAGTAGGATTTTAAATGTGTGACATTTAGCCTACTTGTAATGGAATATTCTTACATGTGGTATTAGTACTTTTCTTAAGTAAAGGATCTGAATATACTTCTCCCACCACAGTGTTTCTTCTCACATGTCTGCAGGCTTTATAACATAAGTCTGATTTTAACCTTCAGTCAAACACCTTTCAGGAAGATGGGGTAACCTAGCCTTTCCACCAAGTGGGTTATTAACTTATTGATTAATTTTCTCTCTCTCACAAACAAACACACACACACACACACACACACAAGAATGAGACGGCGTAGTGCCACCTAAACACAGTATGAGCTGCTAATAACAACAGTACATAAGCATTAGAGTGTGTCCACCTCTGGGGAAGTCTGCAGTGTCATACACTGAGTGAACCCTGCGCTGCTCTGATGTGGTCGCGTGTCCCCTGCTGAGCGCTGCCTCAGGTCGGATAGTCCATGGGCGACAGAAAATACTCTGTGCCAAACTGTACAGTACATTTCCACCGACCCGTGTCGGACCCCAGTAAGAATAACGTTAGCATTGCTGCAGCTAATGGGGATCCTAGTAACCCGGACCCAATTGATCTTCAAACACATTGTCTAGGTTGTTACTCTTGCCAATATAGGTTCCCGAAACCAAAATAGTAAGAAAATTATATTAAAATGATAAATAAAACAACCTACCTGACTCTCTGCCGTGTCTCCCGCTCCGGTGTCCGCCATTTTTTTTTGTTTACCTTCACGCATGCGCAGTTTGTGGAAACGATCCTTATTCCACTCGATACATAATGCCTGTGACCCGCTGTGAACCCGTGACGTAGTTTTGACAGGCTTTCAGATTCGTATTCACAATATCAGATTCGTATTCATAATGAAGAAAACTCACCCATAAAACTGCAATCCGTATTCATAATCTTGTAAAGTTGTAACTTTATGAGTTGTATTCGCACAGAGAAAATACGCACTACCAATTCTATGTATGATTTGACTTAAACAAGAGTTTACAAAATGTTTATTTATGCACAACTGTAGAATAATATGCACACATTTGAATTATGTGCACAAATTCTTCTGACAGTACCTTTACCCCATAGTATACCAGTGCGAATTCACTGTTATGTATAAAACGAATCCCTCTGAATTAAATGAATATAGCTAACATTACTATATTGTAACAATGGCAAGCTAGCCAGCAAAATTACACATAGCAGCTAGCTATCTATTTGTGTCTGAGACGAGCTGTTCCGAGTTTCTTTTTAATGAAATGGCATCTGAAGGGTTTGTTTTGTTCCACTTGAGTAAATTGTTCTGTATGCAGTGCAGTAGGCTGTGCAGGTAAACGAATGAGCAATTTATACGTGACGTAACATGAGGGAGAGATAACATGAGGATGAGTTTGTTGTTGTTGATTATTATGCAGGGGTTTATTTTATCTAGGGTGGACATTTGATTTTATACCTGGACTCATTTCTGGCTAATGAGGCTCTGGTGGAATACAAGATTCACTGTGCTGCTACATGGGTTTGGAGAGCTTTTTGGGGACCACGGGTAGGCTAGTTAGTTGTGTAATATGAAACACACCAAAAACACATCTAAAAATGAACTTTTATTGCCAATTATAAGATTTTATTGTAAAACTTAAAAAAAACATCATATTGAGACTTTTCTGGAACCTTGCCATTTTGCACAATTTGGCACAATTTGTGTCAACTTTGGTAACCGAAATGGTTCACCTGAAAAAAAGCTCTGTAGAATTTGAATGGTTTGAAATATTGACACCATATCTTTAGCAGAGATAGGCAGCATATTGAGGAATCACAAAGCGGAGTTATTTCCTCCATAGCTCTTGTAGCTCATCAGGTAAAAAATCAGAAATTTGAATGTAGGTACCCGTTTTTTAGTTTTTTCACAATTTCTGTACGTAAATTGTTGTAGTTAAGTAGCAAGAAGTGCTACTTAGTCATAAAATGCAGTTATCTGTTTTAACCTCTTGCTGCCAAACGCCCCCTAGCGGTAACGCGGGCGTTACGGAAATTATTAAATTATACATTTCATTAATTTAATAATATATAATAAACTGCTCACCTCAATATTTTGATTAAATATCCTTAAGATATATCCATTCCTTCTGGGAAAGTGGTTTTAAGCCCAAAACGTCGAGATAAAACTTCGTAAATAACATTGGAAACTCTGACCTAATTCTCAAGCATGTATTGCAGCTTGATGTCACACCATAAACAATGTGCTGGTAAACTGTTCTGCTTAATTGTATTTCACAAAACTTTGGTTTGAAAAATCATAATACCTTTAGGCTTCAAGAAAAAATACTTTAAAACTTTCATACGGCTGTACATGATTTTTTTCCAATTTTAAACCGACTTGTGCTTTTCTGCACTTGATCACAAGTCATTCGGCTGTGTTCAGTTTGGCTTTGTGAAACTCAGCCAGTTTCTGGAGTACCAATCCCGTGGCTTAGTATATTTTAGCCACAGTGGTTTTGTACTTGAATGGAGAGATTTATGCAAAACCGTCGTCAATTGGGTGTATTTCTTTGACTGATAGCACAATAGGCCTATCTGAAGTGGGAAAAACTTGCATCGACCCGCCTCCACTCCGAGTATTATTTGCTTTCCATTGGGTTTTAAAACTGTCTGTCAAATATTCCAGCCAATAGCCAAGACTCTTTTCTTTCAGACAAGCCCTCATTCAACACAATGCAGTTGTAAATCAAGTAAATGCAGCCCTGCGTAAGAGGAGAAGGCAACCAAGCGTAATTATCAAACCAAGATGGCGCAGTGTTTTTACCTTGTAGCGTAGCTCGCTACATTCTGTTTAGCAAAGCACAATTCATAAGGTAACTGCGCTGTTTATCTTTTTACTTTACAGTCTCTTTCATACAGTTTTTGGTTAGTTATGTCTAGGTTATTTAGGAGTTTCTCCGTGCAGCAGGTCCTAGCCTACATATGGTTTTGCGGTCTCAGTGACGCAGTGATGTAAGGTAACAGATTATTTTGCCGATATACCAGTGCGAATTCACTGTTATGTATAAAACGAATCCCTCTGAATTAAATGAATATAACTAACATTACTATATTGTAACAATGGCAAGCTAGCCAGCAAAATTACACATAGCAGCTAGCTATCTATTTGTGTCTGAGACAAGTAAATGTAGCCCTGCGTAAGCGGAGAAGGCAACCAAGCGTAATTATCAAACCAAGATGGTGCAGTGTTTTTACCTTGTAGCGTAGCTCGCTACATTCTGTTTAGCAAAGCACAATTCATAAGGGAAATGCACTGTTTATCTTTTTACTTTACAGTCTCTTTCATACAGTTTTTGGTTACTTATGTCTAGGTTATTCAGGAGTTTCTCCGTGCAGCAGGTCCTAGCCCACATGTGGTTTTCCGGTCTCAGTGACGCAGTGATGTAAGGTAACAGATTATTTTGCCGGTATACCAGTGCGAATTCACTGTTATGTATAAAACGAATCCCTCTGAATTAAATGAATATAGCTAACATTACTATATTGTAACAATGGCAAGCTAGCCTGCAAAATTACACATAGCAGCTAGCTATCTATTTGTGTCTGAGACGAGCTGTTCCGAGTTTCTTTTTAATGAAATGGCATCTGAAGGGTTTGTTTTGTTCCACTTGAGTAAATTGTTCTGTATGCAGTGCAGTAGGCTGTGCAGGTAAACGAATGAGCAATTTATACGTCACGTAACATGAGGGAGAGATAACATGAGGATGAGTTTGTTCTTGTTGATTATTATGCAGGGGTTTATTTTATCTAGGGTGGACATTTGATTTTATACCTGGACTCATTTCTGGCTAATGAGGCTCTGGTGGAATACAAGATTCACTGTGCTGCTACATGGGTTTGGAGAGCTTTTTGGGGACCACGGGTAGGCTAGTTAGTTGTGTAATATGTAACACACCAAAAACACATCTAAAAATTAACTTTTATTGCCAATTATAAGATTTTATTGTAAAACTTTAAAAAAACATCATATTGAGACTTTTCTGGAACCTTGCCATTTTGCACAATTTGGCACAATTTGTGCCAACTTTGGTAACCGAAATGGTTCACCTGAAAAAAAGCTCTGTAGAATTTGAATGGTTTGAAATATTGACACCATATCTTTAGCAGAGATAGGCAGCATATTGAGGAATCACAAAGCGGAGTAATTTCCTCCATAGCTCTTGTAGCTCATCAGGTAAAAAATCAGAAATTTGAATGTAGGTACCCGTTTTTTAGTTTTTTCACAATTTCTGTACGTAAATTGTTGTAGTTAAGTAGCAAGAAGTGCTACTTAGTCATAAAATGAAGTTATCTGTTTTAACCTCTTGCTGCCAAACGCCCCCTAGCGGTAACGCGGGCGTTACGGAAATTATTAAATTATACATTTCATTAATTTAATAATATATAATAAACTGCTCACCTCAATATTTTGATGAAATATCCTTAAGATATATCCATTCCTTCTGGGAAAGTGGTTTTAAGCCCAAAACGTCGAGATAAAACTTCGTAAATAACGTTGGAAACTCTGACCTAATTCTCAAACATGTATTGCAGCTTGATGTCACACCATAAACAATGTGCTGGTAAACTGTTCTGCTTGATTGTATTTCACAAAACTTTGGTTTGAAAAATCATTATACCTTTAGACTTCAAGAAAAAATACTTTAAAACTTTCATACGGCTGTACATGATTTTTTCCCAATTTTAAACCGACTTGTGCTTTTCTGCACTTGATAACAAGTCGTTCGGCTGTGTTCAGTTTGGCTTTGTGAAACTCAGCCAGTTTCTGGAGTACCAATCCCGTGGCTTAGTATATTTTAGCCACAGTGGTTTTGTACTTGATTGGAGAGATTTATGCAAAACCGTCGTCAATTGAGTGTATTTCTTTGACTGATAGCACAATAGGCTTATCTGAAGTGGGAAAAACTTGCATCGACCCGCCTCCACTCCGAGTATTATTTGCTTTCCATTGGGTTTTAAAACTGTCTGTCAAATATTCCAGCCAATAGCGATGACTCTTTTCTTTCAGACAAGCCCTCATTCAACACAATGCAGTTGTAAATCAAGTAAATGCAGCCCTGCGTAAGAGGAGAAGGCAACCAAGCGTAATTATCAAACCAAGATGGCGCAGTGTTTTTACCTTGTAGCGTAGCTCGCTACATTCTGTTTAGCAAAGCACAATTCATAAGGTAAATGCACTGTTTATCTTTTTACTTTACAGTCTCTTTCATACAGTTTTTGGTTAGTTATGTCTAGGTTATTCAGGAGTTTCTCCGTGCAGCAGGTCCTAGCCCACATGTGGATTTCCGGTCTCAGTGACGCAGTGATGTAAGGTAACAGATTATTTTGCCGGTATACCAGTGCGAATTCACTGTTCACTGTGCTGCTACATGGGTTTGGAGAGCTTTTTGGGGACCACGGGTAGGCTAGTTAGTTGTGTAATATGAAACACACCAAAAACACATCTAAAAATGAACTTTTATTGCCAATTATCAGATTTTATTGTAAAACTTAAAAAATAAATCATATTGAGATTTTTCTGGAACCTTGCCATTTTGTACAATTTGGCACAATGTGTGCCAACTTTGGTAACCGAAATGGTTCACCTGAAAAAAAGCTCTGTAGAATTTGAATGGTTTGAGATATTGACACCATGTTTTTAGCAGAGATAGGCAGCATATTGAGGAATCACAAAGAGGAGTTATTTCCTCCATAGCTCTTGTAGCTCATCAGGTAAAAAATCTGAAATGTGAATGTAGGTACCCGTTTTTTAGTTTATTCACTATTCCTGTACATAAATTGTTGTAGTTAAGTAGCAAGAAGTGTATGTATATGAATTATGACTACTTACTCATAATAGTGCAGTTCTATGTTTTAATAAAAGCTATGAACCATATTTGTAGCCTTTACAGTTTTTGAGATAAACAGCTTTGTTGGTCACTAGTGAAAACAGGCGAAAATTGGTATATTTTGCCCTTGGTAGGAAGAGGTTAAGTGCCAATATGTCAAAAACTATTCACTGCACATCCATGGTTGAAAGTTTGAATGAAAGAAGAGGCTTGTACCATTCAGAAATTTGCAACAGAATAAATTTATGTCAAAGTGGTCACATACAGTTTATACAATATACACCTACAAAAAAAAGTACAAAACGCCTTGTGTTTTTATAGTTTATCACTGAATATCTCAACTTCAAAGTACTGGAGCAAAGCCAGAATTGCTTATACTAGTGCACTAATATGTTGTCCACCTGTGTATACAATTTGGTAAAGATATCTACAGGCTTTCCTTATCCATTGGTATTTTTCCCAAAACGGGGCCCAGGTGTCCCAAAAAGCTATCCAAACCTCTCCAAATATAAAACATGTGCATATCTTTCTGTCTAGGCATGTCAATCCTCAAAAAACTAAATTTGTCTTTTAAAACAGTTTTTGTAATACAAAATGTGAAGAAAATTAACCTACACATGTTTTCTGTTTATGTGTATGAGGGTATTCTCTTACAGAGCGTGCCAAAAAGTGCCCAAATACCTCTCCGAAAAGGATTACTTACCCTAATGTTATCCAACTAATCTGCTTTACATTTAAAATGGCACTGTACTTCAAAATTAGATTTCCCAGAGCCCCATAAGCCAGCAGAATAACAGGTTTATCTATAACAAGCCTTCAACATGACTTTTTACAGCAAAAGTAATGAATTATACATCACTTTATTTGGCAAACCTGTCTGTTACCACCTCCTATGACAGAGGTGTCAGGTGGGGGAGGGGTGTCTTCACTGTCCTCCCTGAAAGACAGATTCAAGTAGATTACTAAGTAGAATCACTAAAAAATGACAAGACTAATTATCTCAAAAGGACATGTGGCAAGTATTACAATTAAGTAAAAAAATAAAATTTATATATATATATATATATATATATATATATATATATATATATATATATACATACATACACACATATATTATATATATACAGTACCAGTCAAAAGTTTGGACACACCTACTCATAGAAGGTTTTTTCCGTTATTTTTACTGTTTTCCACATTTTGGAATAGTAAAGACATCAAAACTATGAGATAACACAAATTAAATTATGCAAAGACCAAAAAAGTGTTAAACAAATTTTAAAAAGTCATATATTTTAGACTCTTCAAAGTAGCCACCCTCTGCCTTGATAACGGCCTTGCACATTCTTGCCATTCTCTCAAACAACTTCTGTGGTAAACAGGTGATGCCATCATGACTCAATATAAAAGGATATCAAAAGACTCCTGATATCTTATTTCCAGGTACTCTTAGAAGTGATACTATAACCTCTGCATTTGAATTGATCTCTATGGGAATTGGGGGGTGGGACTAGATTAAGCTGTAAATTACACAGGAATAGTATGTAACCCCTATTGACCTCTATGGAAAAATAAGTCAGGAGAAGAAACCCTTGAAGTTATCCATCCATATCTACTGTATTTCTGGCAGCAGAGTGATGGTTTAAGGCTTGTTTGATACGTCAGACCCTTGATGACTTAGAGCCATTTAGCCAACCATGTGTTCCACACTGTTCCAGTGTAATTTAAAGCTAAATCTAGTCCCACCCCCCAATTCCCATAGAGATCCATTCAAGTGCAGAGGTTATAGTATCGCTTCTAAGAGTACCTGGAAATAAGATATCAGGAGTCTTTTGATATCCTTTTATATTGAGTCATGACGGCATCACCTGTTTACCTGTGGAATACCTGTTTACCACAGAAGTTGTTTGAGAGAATGGCAAGAATGTGCAAGGCCATTATCAAGGCAAAGGGTGGCTACTTTGAAGAATCTAAAATATATGACTTTTTTTTATTTGTTTAACACTTTTTTGGTCTTTGCATAATTAAAGACCAAAAAAGAAAAAAACCTTCTATGAGTAGGTGTGTCCAAACCTTTGACTGGAACTGTATATATATATATATATAATATATACACACACACATATATATATATATTTATATAATATATACACACGTATATACAGTATATACAGTATATACATTAAATTTGTTTGTCAGCTTGCACAAACTAAATTACATTATTATAATACTGTAATGTCTTGACTGAACCGTGAAATAAAGTACTGAGAATGGATGTAGTTTCATGTGTGAATTCAACAACTAGCCCTTGTGTTGGTTGCTACACCAAAAAAAACTGCGAATGAACGCTACAAAACAAACCCCCTTAGCAGGCCATGAGCTCCTCTCCAGCCTGTGACAACATAGAAGCTAACTAGCGAACTTCTGCGAGAATCCATTTATCACCAAACTAAAAATACTCTAGATAATAGTGCTCCATATGTAACGTCCCGTTCCCATCCAGTCCGTATTCCCTGTTTTGCCTTGTCCCTCTGTGTCATGTTTGATTCCCTTGTCCATGTTTTCCCCGTTGCTACAGGCTGGGCGTGCCCCTTCTGTTTGTTTCACTCTGTTCCCCCACTTTGGTTTCAACCTATCTCCTTCCCCCCTTGTTGCATGCATTCCCCACCGGTCAATTAGTCAATCCCCCTCGGTTACATTCCTCACGCTTTCCTGATTGTTTCCAATCACACTGTCCCTATTTAACCCACCTGCTGTCTCCCCTCCAGTGTTGGATCATTACTCTTGTTGCCTTCCTTACCCTGTTTGCTTCTCTGTACCCGGCTCCTGAAATCTGTTCCTGTTATCTCTGTCCTTGTTGCTAACTTCAGTTAGGTTCCGTCTAGGGGCTTAAATGCTCACCGCCTACTGTTGTTGCTCCAGTCTTGTTCGTTTTGTGTTTTTTTCCTGTTTGTAAACTGCCTGTCTTGTTAACCACCCTTCATTGTTCCTGCCAGTCTGTAGCTGTGTACCTCTCCCTGTTTGTGTTACGGTGCCTCCCGTCCAGTCCAGTTCCAGCCCCAGTATCCCGTTGGACTACCCAGTCCAGATCCAGTCCAAGCTCCAGTACCAGTCCGGTTCCGGTTCGGAACCCAAAGTCCAGTTCCGGTTTGGAACAGTTTGCTGTTTCCGCTGTTCCAGTTCCCGTTGGACCTCCCGGTCCAGTTCCAGTCCAGTTTCTGGTTCGGAACCCAAGTCCAGTTCCGGTTTGGAACTTGAGTGGTCTATAAGTCCAGCTCCGGCTTGGAGCACGTAGCTGTGGCCAAAGACTTCCTCATTCCTTGTGTTATAGTGTTTTGCCTATGTACAGCTTGGGACTGCCCCAAGCTTTCCCTTAATAAACTCCCTTTTCTGTTCCCCTTTGTCTCTGAGTCATGCACTTAGGTCCTACCTCCCTCAGGATCGTGACACCATACTGTTGATGATTATGATGATGATGATAATAACAATAATAATAATAATTTGTATTATATATTTTTAAAAACACCATGCCAGAGTCATTGCTATGCCTGAGGACAGACTTCTTCACCTCCGGGATCACTGCGGTGCAGCACCTCCAAAACCAGAACAACTGTGAAATAAACGCTCTTCTTTCCACCGTTGCTTGCCACGTTCGCGTATAAATGTATAAAATAATGGTAATCGTTGAAGCAGCAAAGACATATGACCAGCACAATTACACCATACAGCAAACCACGTACGCGTAAAGAGAAAAGCTAGCCTATGACGCACATACAGCTAACAAAAGCGCTACACGTGGCTAAATATCATCTGGATAGGCTAAAAACGTTCCTTTACAGCAATCCAGTCCATCCCTTCCAGGATAAGCTCAGTAAAAATGGCCACAGACGCGATCTTATCTTCACTCCAGTGTCATGTGGCCGAGTGTGCACACCACGATTGCCCTATGGGCTGTCCTTAAGCGCGGATACAGCGCCTTTCCCAGTCGCTCGAATATGACATATTTTACTTCTTTTTAAAGGGCAAGAAACCCTGTAGAAGATAATCTGCGTGTTTCACGTTAGATCATTCCTGAAGCAGTCTAGTAATGTTTTTACGCAATGGTAGTAACGTTGTACAAACACAAATGCGATGGGTACGCACTGTGGAAATGGAGATTTTGCTGGACAATGGAAAAATGGATTATGAAAAAACGTTCATGATTCTTCAGAAAACAGTTATAACTGCATAACCAGGTAACAAATTTGGTTGATTAAACATGTTTATCAAGAGATTTTGTAGAAAATAAAATATATTTATACAAAACCGGAAGTACATCGGTTCTATGCATACTGAAGTGAGCACGGGAAAAAAAACACCTAATGTTTATTTATACAACCTTTCAATAATATACAATCCAAAAGGCTGTAAACAGTGGGTTGGGCTATTAGCACCCTGCTGCTGTATGGCCCTGCAGTGTAACCTGAGAGCTGATAAGCATATAAACGAATGTGTTCGCAGGCTGTTTTTAACAAATTTGCGTCGAAAGTTGAAGCCCCGACTGATCAGAGAGCTCTGGCACAGGCAGGCCTTCAGGCAGTCTGCGTATTAACATCGGGAAACTAATGATGGCGCCGGTGTGTCTGGCCCGCCGTCTGACGCTGTCAACTTTTGTGTTGATTGTCCTGTTTCTGGCGTCTGTCACGAGGACCATAAACTCTCTGCTGTTTTACGATTGCCAGGAATTACTAAAAATCAAAGCCACTGTGGACTTTCTGGCGGAGTATGACCTGGGTGGACCAAAAACATTTCCTCCCCCGCACTTAGCGGATGTCCCAGCACACCTGTTCCGTGCTGGGGCTTTACTTCCCCGGAGACGCAGACGCAGAGGGACACGCAGCGGCCGGCTAGTCAGGATTAAAGCTTGGCTCTGTTTCCCCAGTTTCCCTGCTGCATTTCGCCGGAATATGGAGCATGTCTTCGCCGCTTTGTCTCCCGGCGCGCCCTCGCTCCGGTCAGCACCTGGCTGCTACCTGTTGTTGGCCCATATGAGAAGCTCCATGTCTTGCGCCCTCGCCTGCCTAGCCTCCGACATCTTGGTGGAGTGAACCACCGCAACCTTCAGCCGCTGAGCCGGTCAGCTCGTGCGGCCGATGTCCCGGTTTCGACCAGATGTGCGCTGGTAAACGCAAGATCGGTTTACAACAAGAATTTCATTCTCCAAGACTTCTTCACCTCGCACGCTCTGGATGTACTTTTTGTGACGGAAACCTGGATAAATGCGGGTGAGTCCGCCGCCTTCACAGAATTTTTACCTCCGGATTGTACATTTTTTAATTCACCGAGGACCACTGGTCGTGGAGTAGGAATAGCGACTGTTTTCAAGAACAGCTTATACTGTAAGCTCCTGTCGCCAATTTCTTTCACCTCCTTTGAACTGAGTTTGTTTGAACTGGGTCGATCGGACCCGGTACTATGTGCGGTGATCTACCGGCCGCCTAAATATAACAAAAACTTTATAAAAGACTTCTCTGAATTCTTGGCTGGTATCATGACAAACTATGACAGGATTTTAATTGTTGGTGATTTTAAACGTGCATGTCTGTTGTCCTTCTAAGCCACTGCCTAAAGACTTTTTAGATTTGATCGATGCTTTTAACTTTTCACAGTATGTTACTGAACCTACACAAGAGCTTGGACACACGTTAGACCTTGTTTTATCATATGGTTTGCCCATTTTTAATATCCAGGTATGTGATGCAGTTTTTTCTGAGCACATGCCTGTTTTATTTGATTTTACCTTGCCGTGTCATAGTTTTAATCCGTGCGCTCCTGCATGCTACTGCCGTATGCTAAAACCTTCCACCGCTGCTCAGTTTTCATCTGTTTTTATTAATACAGCTCAGTCTGACACTAGGTCCTCTGCTTCCCTGGACACGGAGCAATTAACCTCATCCTTTCTCTCCACCTGTGCCGGCATTCTTGACACTGTCGCTCCTCTTAAAGTTATGCGCCCCAGACCTAAATCTGAGCCATGGCTCAATGACACCACCCGTGTGGCTAGGCGAGAGTGCAGGAGAGCTGAGCGCAGGTGGAAGAAGGACAAGCTTCATGTGTCTTATGAAATCCTTAAGGAAAGCTGGAGAAAGTATCAGAGAATTGTAAAAACTGAAAAAACAGGATATCTCTCTGATATTATTTCCCAAAATTTTAATAAACCACGTGTTCTTTTTAAAACTATTGATTCAATTTTAAACCCTCCCCAATCCACCTGTCTGGAAGCTTCATCTGAAGCTTTTCTCTGCTATTTTATTGACAAGGTTGCTACCATTAGAGCCCATATCTCACCCCCCTCTTTCGACCCCTCCATAGCCGTCACTTGCTCAACTGTCTTAAACCAGTTTGAGCCTGTGTCATTTTTATCCCTCACTACAACTGTCACCCAACTCAAACCCTCATCCTGTCCCACAGACATTGTTCCTCCTCGCCTCTTTAAAGAGGTCTGGGAGACAATTGGACCTAATGTCCAAACAATTATAAATAATAGTCTTGCCTCAGGTGTTGTCCCAGCATTTTTCAAAGAAGCAGTGGAACCCCTGTTAAAAAAAACAAATTTGGGAACTTCGGTTTTATCAAACTACAGACCTATTTCCAAGCTTCCATTCATTTAAAATTTTTTTGAGAAAACTGTACAGTCCTTTTTTGATGTACATGGCATTCTTGAGATTTTTCAATCTGGTTTTAAAGCCTTTCACATCACTGAGTCTGCACTTTTAAGAGTTTTTAATGACCTTTTATTAATGACTGATTCTAGTGATTCTGCTATTCTTATGCTTTTAGACCTCACTGCTGCTTTTGACACAGTTGACCACACAATTCTCATTTCTCGTCTAGAGCACTGTGTGGGTAGCAGGGACACTGCCTTGGAGTGGTTCAGCTCGTATCTGTCCGAGAGATCCTTTTCAGTTAGACTTGGAGACTCTGCATCGTCCTCTGCCCCCCTATCTTGTGGAGTTCCCCAAGGCTCAATTCTTGGGCCCATCCTCTTTTCTTTATACCTCCTCCCCCTTGGATTAATTTAAAAAAAACATGGCATCTCCTACCACTTTTATGCGGACGACTCCCAAATCTACCTGCCCCTTAAAAGAAATGATAACAGCTCCCTGATACCTCTGCTAGAGTATCTAATGGACATTAAGGCCTGGATGGTTTTAAACTTTCTTAATTTTAATGAAGGCAAAACTGAGGTCATGGTGTTTCGACCTAGTCAGGCCTGTGATGTCCCTCTTATGGACCTGGGTTCCCTACAACCATATGTTAAACCCACAGTCACCAACCTTGGCGTCAAAATGGACAGTGATTTTAAACTTGATAAGCAGATTAATTCTGTGGTAAAATCCAGTTTTTATCATCTGAGGCTTTTATCTCAACCCATTTGGACTACTGTAATGCACTCTACACTGGCGTTAACCAGGCCTCCCTTGCACGCTTACAGTTAGTCCAAAACGCGGCTGCTCGTCTTTTAACAGGAACCCTCAAGCATGAACACATTACCCCTGTTCTGGCCTCCCTCCACTGGCTCCCTGTCCATTTTAGAATTAATTTAAAGATTTTATTGTTTGTTTTTAAGTCGTTAAATGGGTTGGCGCCTCAGTACATCTCGGACCTCTTACATGTTTACACCCCCTCGAGGTCGCTGAGGTCTGCTGATCAGCTGCGTCTTGTCATCCCGAAAACCAGGAAGAAAACCAGGGGCGACCGCGCCTTTTCAGCAGTAGCCCCTAAATTATGGAACGAGCTACCCCCCACGTCAAAATGGCCCCCACCCTAGAAACTTTTAAATCTCGTCTTAAAATATATTTTTACTCCTTGGCTTTTAATCCAGCATGAGAGTTGTGTGGTCTCTGTTTATCTTTTACTGTTTTTTGAATCACTGGTTGTTTGTTGTCTATGTGTTTTATGTGTTTTTATGTATTTTATAAGTGCTTTTATATGCTTTTATTTATTTTACTGTGTTTTTTATTATTTTACTGTATTTTTATTATTTTACTATATTTTATTTATTCTCTGTGCAGCACTTTGGTAACCTTGTTGTTTTTAAAATGTGCTATATAAATAAAGTGGATTGGATTGGATTGGAAAGTTCTGTGTATTATTAACGTTTTGATTTCGATTTTTGAATATGAACGCTATAAAAAATTGGGACGCATGCGTCCCACCACTAGGGGGCCAAAGTCCATAGGGTTAAAAGAAGCATAGCATTTGCACAATAGTTTTGCCAAACATTCATTTAGCCATTGGTACCAAGCTGGAATTGAACCATTGACCACATACTTGGAAAGCCAAGCTTGTATCCACTAGGCCAAAGCAGGTTAACAGAAATGTGGAGGCCAAATAAGACTTTTGTGTTGCGGTATCAGATTGTTTTGGCTTACTGACTTCATAATTCAAACAGTTAACAGGTAATATTGTGAAATTTCTTAGCCTTTGCAATAAAAATAACTTGTTTTATGTTAAAAGAACATTCTTAGCATGACGTGCACATTGTGTGCCTCAAATAAAATGTTGGGAACAGGTGGGGATCAAACCACCAACCTACTACATGACAGTCCAATGCCTGAACCACCAAGCTACAGGAACTTTCACAGTTGGTATGGTCGGTAGACGGCCTATTAAGCATAGATAGTGTACTTGGCGGATGGCATGCCTGCCATCCCAACATTTGTATTTCTATAGCGCCACCACACGGATTGATTGGGTTAATACTGCAGGGCTCAACTCTTGATCTAACTCTCAATCTACCCACCAAGTTTCAGAACTTGATATCAAACTGTTTTAGAAGTACTAGCATTTATGTGATAAGCCACGCCCAATGCAAAATTCATTGGCTTCTCATTCGGCCAATTTGTGACACAGGCCTTAGTAAAGAAATGCATGAATGTAGGGATGCGGGTTGGGTCCCTCAAACAGGTTTGGTACAAATTGGTCTAATTCTGTAGGAGGAGTAGCATTTTAAGTGTTTTACAAAAAATGCTAATTAGCGGAAACTCAAAGATGGCAGACTTCATGGTTTCTTGAGGCAACATTGTTGGGCATGAGTTGCGGGAGGTGTCCATCAAATTTTGTGACTGTAGATCAAACGGGGCGTCGGCAGTGGGCGTGTCAATAATTTAGAGTGAATTTTTTAATATTTTCTTATATTTGGATCTTTACAGCGCCACCACGTAGCTTGTTTGGGTTGAAACTGGAGAGCTCAGGTCCAGATCTTACGCTTAAAAAAGCTCCCAAGTTTCATAACTTTCTGTGAAATGGTTTTAGAATTATTAGCATTTTTATGATAAGCCACGCCCACTGAAAATTTATTGTCTCGTCATTCGGCCCTCTTTTAAAATATAAAGATTCTGCTTATATATATTATGAAGCATGGTCTAAGGAGTGTATGTACCAGGTTTCATGTAAATAGGTCAAAGTTTGTAGGAGGAGTAGCATTTTAAGTGTTTTACAAGAAATGCTAATTAGCGGAAAATCCAATACGGGTGACTTGATGGTTCCTTTAAGGAAATTTGTTCAATATGAGCAGAGGGACCTCTATACCACAGTTTGTGACTCTGGGCGAAAAGGGGCATCAGCAGTGGGCATGTCAATGTCAAAATTTTGTCAAGTGCACTACAGCGCCACCAACTGTCCTATCGCCACCAAATTTGGTGAGGGCTTGTGAGATGACAACTTCTAAATATTGGCCAGGTTTCATGAGAATCAGCCAAGAGGTTAAGGAAAAACACAAAGAAGTAATAAATACATTAAAAAAAAAAAAAAAGTACATTTAAGCCAAAATGTCGGCAAATTCAAGATGTCCCCCACCCAATTAGTAAAGATATCTGATCCAAATGCGGGTCTTTGTCACTGTAGCAAGATTTACATCTCTGCAAAAAAAACAGTGATTTTTAGTGAATTTTTAAATATTTGTTTATATTTGGAGCTCTATAGAACCATCACGTGGCTCAATTGGGTTAAAACTGTAGATGTCAAGTCCTGATGTTACTCTTAACAGACCCACCAAGTTTCATAATGATATGTTAAATCATTTTGGAATTATTAGAATTTTTGTGATAAGCCACGCCCAGTGAAAATTAATTGGCTCGTCATTCGGCCGTCTTTTAAAATATCAAAATTCTGAATATACCTTTTATGTGGCATGGTCTACGGAGTGTGTCTACCAGGTTTCATCTCAATTTCTCAAACTTTGTAGGAGGAGTAGCATTTTAAGTGTTTTACAAAAAATGCTAATTAGCAAAAAATCCAATATGGCGGACTTTATGGTGGACAGATTTGTTCGGAATGAGCAAAGGGACCTGTATTCCAAATTTTGTGACTCTAGGTGGGCGTGTCAATGTAATGTAAACATTTTGTCACGTGCACTACAGCGCCACCAGTTGTTCATTCTGCGTCATAAAATAGAGGATCCAAGAGTTTGCCAATCCCAACAAGCTTGCCCAGTTTGGTGATTCTAGGCCAAACCAGCTCACGGGAATTTTAGGTGAAAGAGGAGAAAAAAAAAAAAAAGAATCCTAACAAATACAATAGGGTACCAGCAGCTACGCTGCTCAGTCCCCTAAAAAGAATCCAAACAAATACAATAGGCAGGGCTCAACATTAACGCTTGTCCACTTGTCCGGGACAAGTAAAAAAAGTGGCCGGACAAGCACAATACAGCTTAACTTGCCCGAACGGACAAGTGAAAAAAAAAAACGAATAACGTTAGTAATTCCGTCTGATCAGAAAGTGTTGCGGTGTCGCACTGAAAACTCTCATTCTCTTCATTACATGAATATCACTAGGTTCAATGATTGGGAGTTTTTGCGGCGCGAGTAATTTTAGTTACAAATTGTGAAGCTCGTTGACTGACTGGAAATTGAAACAAGCAGCTTCCAAAACCTAACCAAGCCCAAGACAAGCCCCTGAGAATGCAGCTGGCTCCAGATTAGTTTACGAGATAAACGAACAAGCTTCCGCAATTCGCACGATACTGCAGATATATAAGTGCACTTAAAACGTTAATACTGCAGAGCCTTTTCTAAGGCCTGTTTTACCGCTTCAATTTGAACTGGAACTCGTGAGTAGGTGTGGTCATATGACGATGATGCCACGTAGTAATATTATGAATATTCATACGGTCAAGGAGTGAAAGGGTGTGTCTTGGTGAACTGACTCAGCCCCACTGAACTCAATACGCTCATTCACGCTAAAGTAACGTTACTATTAAATACATTCAAAAACACAGCAAAACCCAGTCACACAGTAACGTTAGTATATTGAACATGGCTGCTTGTAGCACCCTCATCCACTTGGTCCGGAGAGAATTGTTATAATTTATTAGCTAACATTATTCATAAATGATAACTAAGATAACTAGCTAGCTAGCTAAGTTACCAGTTCTCTGGACCAAACGGGGCTAAACTCACACACAATAGACTGCCTTGCATTACCTAACTTATCGATACATTCCGTTTCTCGGCAGATTATGAAAGCTAACAGAGTCGAGGAACGATACATCTCTGACTCCTTGGCATAATGCAGGCAAGTTAGCTAAAGATACCAAAGTAAGACGTTGTAGATGAATAACTCTATGGCTACGTTCACACTGCAGGTAAAAAGTGGGCCAGATCCAATTTTTTCCTCAAATGTGACACAGATCTGATTTTATATGGAAGTGTGAACAACGAAAATCACATTGAATCTGACATTTCCAATTCTCATTTGGGCCACTTTTGAATGTGGTATTAGATTCCGATACATAACCGCAGTCTGAACAGTCAGATCGGAATTAATGTGACTTTTTACGTCATTTTTGATGTAGCAGGGCATTATGGTGTATTCAAATTAACTCGCAAGTCCGAATATTTCCTTCCGAGAAGAAAAAACTATTTGAACGTGACAATAAATGTCACGTTCAAATAGTTTTTTCTTCTCGTTAATCAGAAATATTCAGACTTCCGAGATAATTTGAATACACCATTAGAATGTAGCGCACGGGCTAGTTAGGTTATCAACACATTCACATTATATTATCATGTGTTGTCATTTTAGATAAGTGGTAAATGTGCAAGGCAGTGGATTTTTTTGGGCACAAACGATAGCCTACACCATAATAAGTCCTAGGCTACGTTTTCATATCATTCGCGGACAGCTGCGTTAACCGTTTTGTGATTTAAAATAATGTTAGAACTGTCCATATTATTGTCTTGGTTTGTTGCACGGTATTTATTATTCACGGTTTTCTCATGTAGCTGCTTACCGAACGTTAATGGTTGTCGGTCCAATAATGTGTCAATAGTTTAATCTAAGGGTGCGCAGTGATGTTGGGCTATAGCCTAACGTTACACATGAAGTTGAACAGATGTGTCGTGTGATAGCTTTTTTATACTGTGTATTTTAACACGGCTGGAACGCTGTATTGGCCAATCTGCATCCCGGAACTATCCGTTTTATAAATGTTATATCGACTCTCACTAGCCAAACGGCCGAGCACTCCATTTTCTTAACTCGCCCGTCCTCAGAATCACTAATTTCATGCCTTGCTTGAGTTTCACTGAAACCGCCCATGTCACGGTCCCCCCATTCCTGGCTCAGATCTCGCATTCACGAGTCCCTCTGCACAGAAGTAGCAGCCATGGCAGCACAAAAAGCTAGGCTTTTCCCCCCCGTCTCCTCACCCTTATCATTAGCTCCACTGCACATCAACTTTAAAATTAACGCAGAAGCTGTGACTTTGATGACTTCCTTTTTGTTGTTGTTTATTTCTGCAGGCTGTGTAACAGGCGCTATGTCTTTAGCTAATTTGCACGGTCATTTGAGCAGAGCAATCGGTTCACACTGGAATCAGATATGGGCCACATTAAAAAATTTATGTGAACAGCCAAACAAAAAAAATCTGATCTGAGCAATAAATCAGAATTGAGCACTAAAAGGCCTGCAGTGTGAACGTAGCCTTAGTAGCTCGATATAAGTCGTAATATTAACGTTAGCAGTAATACAAAGCAATTCGCATTTGAACTTGAACTAGCTAGTTAGCAGTACAAGGGTCTCAGTCTCAAAGAGGGGGAAAAAAAAAAGTTGGTCTCTGCTTTTATACCACGTGCCCAGCCGAGACCACCCCTAGGACCACCTCAACTCCACCCATTTTTATGTTAAGGATCTCGTGACGTCACGAATCCCAGAAACCAGCGTATTGGTAAGTCTACACAAAAACTCAGATAAAACTATTTTGACAAAACATGAGATTTTCGGACATAGACAGTTGTGTATGATCATAATCTAACCCAAAACATCGGTTTTCAACGGGAAAAGTTGGTTTTTGACTGCAGTATCACTTTAACAAACGTATCCTCCTGTGTAATGATGATGAGCTGAAATTGAAATAAACCGTGAGTGTGAAGTCTAAGTTAGCAAGCTAACGTTAATTGTCCTGGCTGACATTCAGACAGTTGGCAAAAGTTGTGTTGGTAAATGCTAACGTTAGGTCGGCAATTATTATCATTCCGACTTTGTCACATCATTGCATCAAGTCTCAACGAGAGAGCACACGTTATATTAGGTAACGTTAACGCACAAATCATTAGGTTGGGGGATTGGATTCTGAGTCGGGAGTTATTACAGAAATGGGGGAGAATCTTTATTTGTGCTCTAGGATATCTAATATTTCCCCTCTTCTCTCTATCTCTGTCGCTCTCTGTCTCTCTCTCTCAACCCCCCAACATCAAAGATAAGCCAGGTCTTTGTCATAAATGACCCCTCTCCCCCTCTCCCCCCCCTCCCCAATACCTTAACCCAATCAGGACAGGGATGGTCTTACTGTCAAGGTACTTTATGAGTTTACCGCAGAAAAATAATTTAGTCAGTTTGGAGTTTGTTGGTGAAGAAGTCATTCTTTTTGGTTCCTCGTGCGTTTCCTTTTGTTCCTGTTCAGCTGGAGGGTAAATAATTTGGCAATTTTTGGCTTATCTCTCTCTTTACTGGTATTTCCTAATTAATGTCTGGTTTAATGCCTTCACTTTTGTGAATTATAAGTAGTCAGCCTACATTCCTTAGTGAATGTATGATTTCAATTCATTATTCCAATTGACTGTTTTCGCTTAATAAAATTACTTAATCTCAAGACCTGATTTAGACTTTGTTTTGGCTTGTTGGTTGATCCACCAGGTTACTGTTCGACTTACCTATTAACGAATTTGGCGATTTAATTGATGATTGTAATTTTTTATAATAATTATTAAATTAAATCACGTAAAACTTATTTTGAATGTAGGTTAAGTGAGGGTTCCAAGCACGCAATATCGCTTGTGTTCAGTATTCAGAGTGCCGAACATTTTAACAAGGGTATTGACTGTTGGAACCGCTGGATTCAGAAAATACACATTTTACCTAGTCCTCACTTACCCGACATAATTGGAGGTCCCCACCGAGATAGGTTGTCCTATAGCATACTAAATTTTACTATTGAGTAAACTGCGGTAAACTCTGAGACAAGTTCAAATCTTTTTCTAATCGACTGGTCTTAGATTGATTGATTTTATTTTGAAAAAAATAAATATATATATATACGTATATATATATATTATTATGGCATACCAGACAAAGAGAGAGATGCCTCATTTACCCTCCACTGCTGGCCTACCAGCATTCCCTGGCCAGCCAAGGTTGGATCAGCAGTGGTATCTCATGATATCAGAACGGCAATATTTGCCCAGTGCCCAAAATTTGCAGAACAGCTCAAGGCAATGGATCAGCTTAAGGAGGAGGCGCTTTACAACCTGCGGACTGAGTATTTGGACTATCTGATTTGTCCAGATAGTGATGAAACCAAGCGCAGGATTGTCCAAGGGATAAGGTCGTACCTAGAGAAAAGACAACATTTTCTCTACCTCTGGCGGTCAAAGCAGGCATGGGAGGAGGTAAACCAAATGTGGAAACTGGCTTGGGAAAAGCACCACTGTAAGTCAGAAGTTACTGCCAAACCAGTTTCTTCTGTGGCAGTCCAGCCTGCGCTGGAAGGAGCAGTCCATGGCACCATTCCAGCCATAACCCAGGCACCACCCCCCACCGAGGACAATACAGCACTCTCCATTGACTCATCCCCACCCCCTTCAGGCTTGGACAATTCTGTGGATTTTGTCACCTCCACAGACAATGTAGCCGCCCCCCTGGTGAGCCCCCCTTCCCTGGTGGAATTTGGGGGAAACAGCTCTGTGTCTTGTATCACACCAGCCACCACAGAGGATGTGACCCCACAGGACGTGGAATCCGCTGCTGCAGTCCTCTCAGCTGAGCCAGGTGAGGAGACCGTCAAACCCCTGGAGGCAGAACCTGCTACTGCAGACACAGCAGCCCAGCCTGGTGAGGAGACCGTCAAACCCCTGGAGGCAGAACCTGCTTCTGCAGACACAGCAGCCCAGCCTGGTGAGGAGACCGTCGAACCCCTGGAGGCAGAACCTGCTACTGCAGACACAGCAGCCCAGCCTGGTGAGGAGACCGTCAAACCCCTGGAGGCAGAACCTGCTACTGCAGACACAGCAGCCCAGCCTGGTGAGGAGACCGTTGAACCGCAGGACGCGGAACCGGCTTCTACAGGCCCATCAGCCCTGCCAGGTGGAGAGGTCTACGCACCCCAACAGGTGGAGTCAGCCCCCCACAGACCAGTCCACCCAGGCCGAGGACCCCACCCCACCCCTTGTGGACTATTCTTCCCCTCCTGCTGCTTCCCCTCCTGCTGAATCCGGGGAACCTCTGTCTGCTGCACAGACAGAAGGGGTGTGCTCTGTGGACTCTCCCACTTCCACAGTTCCTGTGATGGAGGAGATAGGGGGACTTCTGCGAAAGTCTCGCTCCCCTATCAGAGCTGTAAAGAGACCCCGGGAGAAACGGAGCAGGAAGCCAACCCCCGGCCGTTTTTACGACTCCTCTGGCCCTCAAAGTCTCCGCCAGAGTGTTGTCTTGCACTCCAAAGCAAGATGAAAGCAGCCAATTTAGCACAACAGTTTCCCCCACCCTTGTCTCTCCACCCCTGAGCCACACCTGCAAACTTCGCACACACACGTCATCCAGGGGAGAGTGCAAGAGCCCCTTTCCGACATCAGAAGTGTTCGGAGAGCAGTGATGGACTGGATGCCTACGAGCGACGATCAGCCCAGCTGCCCAGAGAGGGAACCAAAGCCAAAACTGGCATAGACCCCTGGACAGAGATGAGACGGGCGTGGTTAAGGGGGCATCCACGTGCGGAAGAAGCAAGATGAAAGGATGCCTCCTGTCATCCCGGTTTGCTGAACGCTGTGGCCCTCCGCAGCCAAAGGACTGCCAGTAACCACACTGGGGTTCTAGGAGGTAAAACTGGCACTCTGCCTGCCCCTGCCCCCCCCCCCCCCCCCCCCCCCCCCCCACCACCCCCCCCACATCCCTACCACCACCTTTTAACATAAGACAATGCCCATGTTTTTAAGTCCCTTTTCTAAAGTGTAGGTGCCCCTTCCAATGCTGTTCCTGGACAAGTCTGCCCTATTCAGGTGATTATTTGGACTGGCAATCTTGTGGATGGTAAATCCTGTCCGTAAGGTTCCCCTGAATGGACTAAGTGCTTTATAACATGCAGTGTTCCCCTCTTCACATGTTGCTGTGAGTGATAAAGCCTAAACCCTCAAGTCCCACAGTCTTCTCCTGCCACTCCCCAAAGGACCCCCAGAGGCACAAGTGCAACCGGACCCATACCCTGCCGCGGGAAGCTAGCCTAAGCGACTGCCGTCAGCAGTCCACCCAACTGGACCCGAGCTCAAGGAGCCAAAACGGATTCCGACAGGGAAAGAGGTGCTTCCCCGCCCGTCAGTAGAGAGGTCTTGACCCGCACTTTTCCGCCTGTGGATCGTCCAGCTGCCTGTCACAGGAGACAGAGCCCCCCGCATGCTGTGCAGAATTGGTAGAGACACTGTGGGATTAGGCTGCCTTTCACTCACACAGTTACAACATTAAGGGGAATAAGCACTGCATGTTATCCAAGGAAGTCCAGGGAGCCTCTTCCCTTGCCAGTCCAGATACCCTGACACTGGAGAAGGAATTGACTGAACCAAGGTGCCATGACAGCAGTGACAAAAAAAAAAAAATGTCTGCACCACACC